>CABFOV010000524.1:26521-75724 GCA_902141375.1 Timema poppense
TACTATCTTTGCGGTTCCGTGAAGGTGCGTCCGGTGGTTTTGTGTCGTTCTTCCACGCAGCCCCAGTCAACAAGCAAACGGGGTAAGTCTTGTCCATTTATGGTTGTTTAGTGTCTTTCATAACCCATCCGATGCTACAAGATAAATTCAAATAGTTTTTACTAGCCAAAGAAACACTATTTGCCTAATAATGTGAATACGAAATAATGAAACAAACCCTTTTATAATTTCTCTTTGGATAGTATTTTGTTATTAGTCTTTGAATTTGCAGTCAATATTTTTCCTTGTTGATCAAGTTAAAAAGAAAACCAATTAATAATATATTCAATAGAACATTATATTCCTTGATAATAGGCATTGCTTACATGGTTCAACGTATCAATTTCGCAATCAATATAAAAAATGTAAAATAAATACACCCAAGGCGCAAATCCTCGTTGCTCCTTAAATAGGTATATGCAAAGGTTCAGCTTTCCAGGTATTATGGTTTTGGAGTTCCAGTGTTTACAGACACTTTCTATTATATTTATATAATTATGAATAAAACAAAAAGACTGTACATATTCAATTAATAAATAAAAAACCATATAGCAGTAAGACGTGGTGAAACTGATTTTATATAGTATATAAATATATCATAGCTATAACCCATATTTTCACTCTTGTTCATAGAAGTTTTAAATCATGTTAATTAAAAGAATAATTTCTTAGTCCCAAAAAAAAAATTCTTTCTCAGAGAAGAAATCACGCAACCTATTAGGTAGGTATAGCCATGAAGAAAACTTTATAATTTGATTTATGGCAAGACCGCTTTGTACAAGACTTTAGTCATCAGGAGCGAACAGATATATGTTGCTGCTAGAATTATAACGAGAACACACAATGTGTAGTATTACACGTGAAAACACTTGCAGCGGAGGGATATCGATGCCTACCACATTCAGGGTTGGTTCTTGCGCTGTCAACGCATGTCAAATCTTGATAGGAAATGACGTGCATCTAAACTGTAAAGGCGGGTTTGATGGAATCATGCGTATTATTGGTATCACAACTCATTTACAGGTAGTCGTGACAGTTGCCTTTGTGATAAAGTTATTTAAACTGTTTACCTTTCAGTGGGTTTCATTTGACAGTTTAGGTGGGTTCAAATTACGCAGCAAATTTATGGCTGCTCAAATTTTAATTGAAGATAGTGAATGGGTAAATCATATGGATTAAGGGATGTGGAAAATTAGACAGTGTAATGCCTATGTACAACATAAAGCACTTGTTTTGTCTTAAACGTCACTGCACAGCTTCTTGAAGACGTAAGCAATATTTTTAAATGGCTTATATTTATAAACTTTATATAGTAATTCACCATATTAAGATATAAAATTAGCACATTCTAATACATTCAGTAATTATTTAATTTTATGCGAGCATATAGGTAGATACATAAATTTCCCTTTATAAGGTTCTGTAAATTCAAAACAACCAACTGAAGTATGGTTTCTCTTTGGATTTACTATTGAAATGTATTCTATAATTATTACTCTTTGGATTTTGTAACCATTTATACAAATAAAATAATGAATTCTACATTCAATAGAAGAATTCATTGAGCACGCGTTTATAAACTAAATCTTTAAAAAATACTAAATTTTATGAATTAATTTGTTTGATCAATAGCCTAAAACCTTCCCGGTAAAAATCTACATGATTTAAAAAATAACCTGCATCGCAATCAGGTAAGCAGTTCCAGAGATCCTAAGAAACAAATATATGGACCGACACTTTGTTTTATAAGTAGAAGAAATACTACACAATCCTACCAAACCAATATCTCACCTTTTCCGACCACTCCGGTACGAAGGCCCTCCGATCGTCCAACATCATCAGGAGGAGATCCCCGTAGCCATTATTCGACAACGCTGGGCCCAGGTATTCGACGACGAACTTGAACATCGTCTCTGGCGTCCACAGGACGAAGTTGAAAGGGTACTCGATCCCGAACAAGGAAGGCGTTACAGGCTCGTTCTCCGGGGACAGCCCCCAGAAATGCAGGCCCTGCTTCTTATACTCGTCCAGAAATCTACGGCAACAAGTCAGATATAGATAGTAAGAAACTTATTTGAAAGATGAAAAAGGGGATAGTACACAAAGCAAGAGAGATTTTTGGTATTTATTCTTTGCCATATTATAACAAATAATTAATTTTTTTATCAACAATACACATATCGAGAGTAGCTATTTTTTATTAATATCAAAATAAATGTTTCAATAATATTGTCTATAACTTTGAAATCAAAACAAATAGGCATCACCTAAATAATACAAAAATTGTGGACTTAATTATTATACCATTCCCTCAACCACTGAAAACCCCACAACTAACATATTTCAATGGCATCGGAGATATTTAATCGCGCATTTATATATTAGTGCAAATAATTAATATTATATTTACAATGAAAACCATCCTAATTTAGCTTAACCAAACCTTCCAGGTGTCCAAAATTAGAAATTTAAATTAAGATGTAATCAACAAGATTGTTAAATTTTTATTATTTTATTATTTCTCAAAACGTTTACATGAAATGAAATGGAATATGACCAAGATGATAGAATAGAAAACTAATAGGACCATGGATACAAATAGCGTGCTCATCAAATCATTATTTTAGTGAAAGATGTTTTGAGATCTTGATATTTCAGAGGAAACGTGTCATTGTCGTATAGAAAGCTAGGTTTTGTTAGGTTGAGATATTTTATAATGATAAAAATATTAACTATGGTGTAAAATAAATGTTGGTGCCATGGTGTGGCAGTTTGAATCATTTTAACGTTTGCCTACTTTTGTGCTTTAGGTGAGTTTAGTTTCAATTACATGAAAATATTAATAATACCAATCTTGCTATACATATAAACCTCCTATTTTTGTTGTTTGTATTAATGATAAAATAACTATAAATTTTCTATAATATGGCGAAGAAAAAATTTCTTTGTGTACTATTCCCGCAAAATTTACTCAAACAATTCCCTCATACTCTTAAGTAAAATCATTCAGCGTTGATAGATATTATCAATAACTGCAAAATAACACTAATAATATGATAAAAATGTTATCAATATTGACCACAACAAATACGTTTGTATTTTCTAAAAGATTCTTCCTAACCAAATGCTACAAAAATCATTATTATTGTATTGAATTATTAATTTATCACAATGTCTCACTACTCATCCGGAATATTTGAATTTAATTATACTAATCGGACAAAAATTAATAAGTTAGGGTTAATAATAAATGTCCCCAGACTAGCGTGGAGAAAACAATTTGAAAAAAATCAGGGAAAACCACCCATAGTACACTCAGTTGGGATTCAAACCCTGAACTCTCTGTCAACGACAACCCAAATTGGGTTTACTTTAGCACTTAGTCCAAATTCTCACCGAGCCAGGCCTTATTCATTACAATTAACAAACTACGTGTTGGCATTGAAAATAAGCATTAGGCTCGATTCCCACCCAACATACTTGATGATATAGTCAGCCCACAGCTGGTAGTAGTCGCTTTTGATGAAACCTTCCTTCTTCATCCATTTAGGGGATCCCCATGGGGCGGAGAAGAGCTTCAATTTCCTCTTACTCAACGCTTGAGCCTTTTTGATGTAAGGGATCTGGAATCAAGTATGTCTGTATGTATAGCATTCTGAAACCTTATGGCTACTCACAGGATTAGTTCTGATACTAAAATCAGTTTAAATCTACCCGGACACGAGAATAAATCCCAGATGCTTTGTTTTTGCACGTCAATGCTTTAAGTAGGGCTATCTGCAAAGCATGAGTATTCAAATACTAAAGTCCTTAGTTCAATTATCTTGGCCAGGTTGACATTTTTTACTTATTTGAATTTATGTTCCGTGATTTGTTTCTTACTACTCGTCTGAGCTTAATTTAATGAAGTAAGGGTTGCGGAAGTATAACTTCAGAGGAAAATGTACCCGCATTTATGTCGAGATATGATGGTGGGAAGCCATTTTTTCAAGTACCTAAACTATTAGTTTGGATTGTGAGCTTCATCTCGTCACCTGCATATCAGACATTACGAGACTGACGCCTTTATCGACGTGCCAAATGGTGTGGGATAGATACTTTAAAAATATTATTTCCCTTTACCTTAGAAAATAAAGTGTCACAGAGAATTACCTGCACCTGTGCTCACGCGGTCTAATTCGTCATGCTCTCAATAAACTGGGCTGCCTGTGACAGGGAGATCAAGGTTCTAATCTCAGTTGAGTGCCACTGAGGCGTGATTCACCAAACGTAATTATTTTATCAATGTGATTTACTCATCCTCTATTTATTTTAAAATGAGTTAACTATCTCTATCTCCCCTCCCCAGCCATATCTCATAGATTATGTAGCTATGTAACCCTTGAGTTTAAAGGTTTGTACCGAAATTAAATCATAAAGAATTGCGCTATAATACTAGACGGGTACAATGGAATAAAAGGGGATGTTCGAGTTTAACTCAAATTTACTTAGTGCTGCCCTTTGTTGGCACTTTATGCATTGTGTACCCTTTATATTATTGTTAAAAGAGATATGTCATATTTAAATTAATTTTAAAATAGAAAAAATATTTATTGAGATCTTCATGGTGCATGAAATAAGGTTTATACCCTGGAACCCCCCTTCCACCAACCCTCCATTCCTCTTATACTCTTCAATTGTTGTTTCTATTAGCTTAAAAAAAACTGCAAAGATAAACTATTATTATTTAATCTAGGTTAAAAATATAATTTTAATGTGATATTAATTTAAAAATGAAGATTTGAAAATACAAAATAATATTGATTTGAAAATTACGTTAAAGATGAAAAAATTAGGATTGTATTCAATTGGTATTTGGATAACAGCCTCGGCTAAGCATTTATTTATTTTTTGCTCCAAGTCTCAATACCCGACTAAACACATTTCATTCCACTAATCGGGTAGTTGTGAGAAAGGTAAACCTTAGATAATATCAACCTGCATTTGCATAAAGTGAGGGTGATAAAACACTTTGGTAGGAACCAACATTGGTACACCCCTCTGGAGTTGGAACCCCAAACTTCGTGTCACTGACAAACCAGACTAGCTGAGCTTGGCATATAGTCCATTTGCCACGTTTTCGAAATACGTATAAATTTATAAAATAAATAGTACGACACAATCGGACAGAATTTCTCATATTGTGTATTTTAGCTTTGAAGGAAAATTTTCAGAATTAGGTTTTCAATAATTTACCCTCAAGTAAGTTGTCCTCATAAAAACAAACGCATAATTTTATTGATCACAAATATACACTATGTGTATGTATATATATATATATATATATATATTTTAAACCAATTTTTTCAAATATCTTTTACAAATTTCAAATTTTCTATAATAAGTTATTTGTTAACTACCTTAATATTATTTTTAATTCGTCAAAATAAAAACATAGGCCTATTCTTCGTATTTTTGGTAGCTTATTGAGTTATTGATTTTTTTTAAATATATATAATAGTGTGATACTGGTAGACATTATGTGATAGTGTTATGGTGCTTCGCATTATCAAAGAGAGACAACTGTCATACCAGGGGTCTTGTCCTTCTACTTCTTCACTTTACACCATTGACAAATGCTATCCCATGCGCCCAAATCAACGTAACTGATGTCAGAGTTGTAACTGAGAGCGGAGTTTATTTTATTAGACCATGGAACATTCTTGCGTTGCTGTCTCTTTTTATGAGAAGGATCATTTCTCACCACTGCAGCTCGATGAACCTCCGGATGCTTCAATGAATATGCAGCAACAGCAGTGAGATTAACTTCTGGACAGTTTTTTTTATCGTATTTAGCAGCAGCTTCAGACATTTGTTTGTCTCTTATTGTATTCGTAACCCTGACACGGCGCTTTCTTCCACCTTGTTTCTTTGGAATATTATCGCGACATTGCAATGAAGGAGTATTGGGTTGATGTGGAATAAACTGGGAGAAATATGGCAGCTCTTCAATTGCCTGGTACACACCAGAGTAAACCCGGACAGACCACCAGTAAACCTGAGCCTCCCTACAACCTCACCAGGTTCCCCAAAACCTACTAATAATTGCCCATTCTGGTACACTTCAAACCTCCAGGGGTACAAGTTCTCTGCCACCTCCAGCTCGCAGGTGCTATCATAGGTGCTAAGCCTCGACATTTCAACACAGTACGACCCTTGCTGACAAAGTTGTTTCCCCTCATTGTCCATGGTAAACACCTGAAATCTGTCCCAATTCTCAGATATATAGTTTACTATCTGTTATCACAGCTCATGGCCTAGAATGTCAGTGTCAAACACGGCGTATGATAACGCGTAAAAAAGACATCCCCCATCACCGTTCATACGCACAACATGTTGGGGCACCTCTATACCATATACCAATATATTTTAGATCTCTATTAAACAAAATTATAATAAACTGTTAAATAACCTAAAATTCGAAATTGTATCGTACCACAAAAACCTTTTTGCTGACCAAGTACGAAACTTCGATGTAAAAACAAACAAAAAATTCAATATAAAAATAATTTTAGCTTGCACCACAAAAATGAATTCACAAACTTCATATAGATTTAACTAAACAATAAACATTATTGAAGAAACTTCAAGGAAAGAAGCGCTTCATATTCTACCAAAGAACAGTAATATAATTAATAATGCACATATTGAGATAAAAGAAACAACACCGCTCACCAAACATCATGGCAATCAACTGCATTTCTATTATATCTATTTAAAAATAAATATTTGCTTATATCTACTAAAATGTTGGTTTTATAAAAACATATTTCAAATAATTGTTCTTTATTTTTAATACTCCTACAACTATATTAAATTAAGTTATTTCTCTTTGAAATTAGTGTAAATATATGATCAACATTGGAGATATTCCTTTATGTAAAGTGTCCTATTAAGTAATTTACCCGGAAAAAATAGATGTGCAATAATTCATTGATTCTTTATTTTTACTTATATGCCCCTCCTCCCCAAAGTATATCCCAAAGTTACAGTTTAAAATTTAAAATGTTCAGACTTGAATATGTTTAGAGCCTTAATGTCGAATTGCAGTTATAGAACACACAGAGAATCGATTGAGATGTCCGCTTGTATAAAGTGTTTGTATTAGTTTGGTAAATGTTGAAAACCCCCAATGCCTTTTTCCCAACACACTCTTTTTAACTATCAGTTTTATATCCCATTGGAAAGTAGTTGTGAATATTTTTGCTAAATATCACATCTCTACGTTTACAAGTTAAAGAGATATAACTCAACTCGAAGACCCCACCCCCTCCCCGTTTACTCGTCAGGTTTTTTTCTTTTTTTTTTTTTTTCTTNTTACCAGGCGCTTATACACGCACGGGGTACGGGCTTCAATCCTCGGTCCCGGCATACATACCTTCCATGACTTTTTTTTTTTTTTTTTTTTTTTCGATAAACCGTCGAACATTTATTTATTTATTTTAAAGGAGAGTATATTCCCCGAGTTTCACGTTTTTAGATTAAGCGGTTTCAAAGATAAAGCGGTCTTTCAAAAAATGCACCCCCTCCCTGATTGACACGTTTTGTTATTTTTTTCATAAAATCGTTGATAAATATTTCTTTGTTTTTTAAGAAGAGTATTTTATCCTAGTATCAAGTTTATATCTTAAATGATTTTGGAGATATGATTACTTATCATTAAAGGTTTTATCCTCGTTTTCACCCCTCAGGGTGCTAATATCTAAAATTCGTCGAATACTTGTTTCTTAGATCTTGATAAAGAGCCTTCAGACCAAATTTCATGTTTCTAGCTTAAGCAATTTTGGAAAAAGGCTATCTTTCAACCCTCTTTTTCACCCCTTTAGGGGTTGAATTTAGCAAAATCCCTTCTTATCAAATACCTAGGCCGAACTAAACTAATATTCTAATGTTGCATTCAGGGTTCCCAACCCCATGTGATGTGAAATATTGAATATCTAGCAAAGGAAGCATTTAACAGAAAGAAGAGGATGCTACTCTGTTGGAGCGTGATTATTTGACTGAGGAAATTATTGACAAAGAGCTTTGTTTGTAGTATTGCATTGTACGGGGTGGACACGTGAACACCAAAGAAAGAAAATAAAAATAAACTAGAATAATTTGAGACTTGGGGGTAGAGGAAGATGTGGAAAAAATATTCGAGGGGAAAGCGTGAGAAATGAAGGGATCCTAGAGGGAATTGGTAATAGGAGAAGCATACTACTGGTTATAATAAAAAGGAATAAAAATTGGTTATAACACTAGTTGAGAATAATCTACTCAGTGTCTCATGCTATTTATGGAATGATGGAGAGAAGGAGAGGGAAAGGACATGGAAGATGTCAGATGTTGAAAAATATCAAGGTTAATATAAGACATGAAAGGATGACGAGGATAGCGGAGGACAGAGAAGCATGACAGCTACCCTGTAGGTACCTGCCATTAGTCAGAACACCAAATCTAATCCCCCCAACAAATAATCTGTAGGAAGCGGTAGGGGAGGCTACCTGTGGTGGCTTGTGGTTTAAGTCTCCAAACAAAATATAACAATGAATTCGTTTAGTATCGAATCCTCATTGAAATATCTAAAGTTTTTTTTAAATTGGGGTTATAGGTGTTAGGATTTAATAAGGTTGCAATAATACACCTATGCATTACGGAAAAATACTACTTTTGAAGGAGAAATATTGAACTCCTCTAAGGGCTCCACTTCTTTTTTCACCCCATGGGTATGGCCATGTCTTTATTTCAGACTTGCACCACTGTACCTTGTACTGGTAGTCCTCCTCTGCAAGCCCGAAGTGTACGAGCGAGGTGTCTCCGTTTACGTCATCGTACGAATATTCTCGATTTGAGAAGTCACTCCCTGCTATGGGCACTCGGATGAAGGTGTACTCGATCCCAGTTGGGGCAAAGTAACTCCTGTGAAATTATTGTAAAGGGTGTATATCTTACATCCCAAAAGTTCAATTGACAATTTTATGAATAGGACAAATTTCTGCTCATTCAGTGAACTGGCTTCTTCATCAGTTCATTTCATGGAGTGGGCAAAAAACTCGTCAGATTCTTAAATGCTGCAGCACCTGTGCTTCCCGTTTCATTAATTGCCTATTTAATGAAATAGTCAGCACCAAACGTTACCCACCCAATTCATGTAGCCTACTGGATGAGTTGTTGCCCGGTTCGTGAAATGGACAAGAGAAAAACAGTTTTGATATTTAAGTTAGTTTAACTTTGAATCATTTTAGAATGGAAGGAGTGTAGTAGAAAATACAATAAGTGCCAGTTCATGAAATAGGCAAAATCTAATGCAATTTTTGCCCAATTCATGAAATGGACAGTTTCACTAATGGGGTGTATATAACACACATATATATATAAGTAGCTATATATATATATATATATAAGTAGATATAACATTTTAAAATTACACTCGTAAACTGTAACTAAACCTAGAACCTTTGGCAAAAAATGTCAAAGCCCTACCTCTGATCAGTCCACGTTGCTCAGGGGTACTATTTACACATATGTTAAGGCAGATTATTATGATGGGTGTGTACAGCCATCGGCTACTCAAAGCCATCGTTGAACCATGGCTAACGGAAATTAGGGGTCGCTCATGCAAGATGGAAATTAACTTTGGCTAAGGGTATTTCTGTCATGAACTCCATGGGACGATACTTGAATAACTCAGTGGAGCGAATGCGCGCCAACCCATAGATCTTGGGTTATATCTTCTTGCTTCCAATGTATTATTTTTATATTTAGCTTAGTTGAAATATCTTCACTAATTGTTATACCTATACCCAAAGGTGAGAACAATTTTTGTAAGTACATACAAGCGTCATCTTCCTTTGGTTTGATTAAATCTAACTATAAGTGTCACTTTATTATTTCATTTATTATTATTTAATTTGAGGTTTTTATTGTAGGTTTTTACTTTTTTAACCATCAATTTGAATACTAAATATTTCAATTAGGCTAGTGCGGTTGGAATGAGGAAAGTAGACTCTAGAGTAATTGTAGCCACACTCGCGTGAATAGAGAGAAAGAAATTATTCAAAGAAAACATCCTAAGTGCATCTGAAACCCCAACCTTTCCATTCCTGGCAAACCAGGCCAGATGAGGTCAATACCTTGGACGACGTGCCCATCGATTTGGGTAGAAATATCATCATTATCTGGGCAATTTAACCTCTACATTTTTTTTTTACTAAATGGCTATTAATTAGCACACGACTTATAAACAAACTCAATTCTAGAACAAACATAAATCCATGTCCTTCAGCCACAAATTCACTGATTTCAAAAGGGAATACTCAATATTCCGCAGCCGTGCCAGTAATTTAACTCTGGACCCTTAGTACAGCAGAAAAATGTGCCACTGGCTGTGATAAATTGTTGGCCTCAAGGAGAGAGTGATTATGGGCTGATTCTAACTCCGATACTTTCTTCATCAAGTTCACACCCTTATATTAATCTAATGTAAAACCAACCATGATTAAGGAAGCCGCCTACCAGAACGCTGACACAAGTTGAAGATCTCCAGAACTATCACGTTATTTAAAAAGAGGTTTATTATTTTAAAATATAACTTACACCAAAATATCAATGTTGAATTAAAAACCTTACATTTAAAATTTTATATCACTAAAAAATGTCAAGAATAGATTAAATTAGTTAATTTTCAGCGACATATTGAATCACTGATATTAAAATTAGAACAGTAGATTCTCTCTTATCTTACCTAAACGCGAGTGACCATTGTTTGGATAACCAAAATTTCGGATAACATGTAAACGAGGGTGGTTTATATAAAAAAACAAATCAGAATAGATATGAAATAAAGTTTACTAGTTATCATTATAAAGTATAAACTTTGTAATAAATTAAGAATTATTATTTTATTCGTGTGAATAGAACAATTAACTTTAAATTAATTGAATCTAAAATTTACTATTTCGGACGCAAAATGCAAAAGTCGTGGTTTTTTAACCTAGTGATTAAAATTTGTTAACCAGCTTTTCTTCTCTTCCTTGATGGAGGTCACGGAGATCAATAGCAATATAGGCCTACATGCCTACACTTCACAATAATCTAAATAATACGTTATGTCGGATAATACGGAACGTCGGCTAACCGAGGGTTAGATAGTAGACTCTCTACTCTAGCTAAAATAATAAATGGTACGAAATTCCCTACGGACTTTCTCAGTCCATCGTTTAAAATTGTAGATATTTACTCAAAATTCATAATATAGTATACACTAGCGAACCCGAGAAAAAATGGGACTATACATACGTAAATCATTTTTTGGCACATGGTTTTAAATTTCATAATTTTATTTTTAAAGTATTAACGTCTTCATTTTCATATTTGTACCAATAAAACATATCGATATTGGGTCACCCAGAGTCAACACTTCGTACTAAAATTTTGGCTTCCGGTAAAATTTGCATCATTTTACTAGGGGATGCACATCTTATGGTTATCGCTTTGCTATTAAATATCTCTTCTATAAATTTTGACCAATAAATTAGGTAATTATTGACAATTTAATCTAAAATGAGAGAGAATTGTTATAGCCGATTTTGAGAAAATGGAATTTTTCTCTTTTCACTCTTTAGTAAACTGCTATTAATTTTAGAGTTAGACTAACACACAGACAGACGGCGTCGCAAAAAACACTTTTTAAGGTTCAGAGGGTCATGAAACGTCGACATCCATCAACATCTGAGGCTAGATTTTTTTTTACGGTCGTAATATTTTACCTTGAAGTGTTGGCAAAGTCAAAATAAAAATATATTTGGGTATAGCTTGAAAACTTTTGGTTTTATAAAAATATATTTCAAGTAAAAGATGTTTAATATAAATAGATCCACATGTATTCAATGATAAGTAATTTCATATCTCAAAGATTTACAACGATAAAATTAAAAGTTAGAATTTACGCATCTGACCGGAACCATTAAAATCATTATGACCAAAAGTCGAGATTAGCCATTTGTTTTGTAATATTGATCAAAGATTAGAAATGAAATTTAATCAAAATTGTTGAAGTAGATTTTGATAAAAATCGATTTTTTTCTGTTTCCGCCCTTAACGGAACTATCCTTAATTTTAGGGTTGGATATCCAATTCCAAAAATTCCTTGGTATACGCCTATGTAAACCCCATATACCAAGTTTCAGCCCAATTGGTAAAATAGTTTAGGCTCTAGTCGAAGGTACAGACACAGAGATATATGGAAATTCAAAAAACACATTTTAGGATTCGGTGGGGTGGCGGGGGGTCATGAAACGTCGAGATTCATCAAAATCTTGAGTTCTATTTTTTTGACGATCACAATTATTGCTCTACATGTAAGGTAGCGAGAAAGTAAAAATATTGATATTGGGTCCCCAAAAGTTAACACTTCTTATTAAAATGTTGGTGACCTAGTGGTCTAGGGGTAAGGCGTCAGACTTCTGTGCTTGCGGCCGGGGTTCAATCCTCGGTCCCGGCATAGATTTATCTGATTACCAAACCCTTCCTTCACCTCTGACAAGACATCTTGTGAATGTGGGGAATGCCAGGCCTCCACCATGGTTCGGATTCCACGTTAAACTGTAGGTCATTCATTTCATCTCACAATCACCCTACCATTACACATTAGCGTAAGTGCGTATAGCCCGAACGGGTAGTAAGACGTGGTGCTAATAATAATAATAATAATAATAATATTAAAATGTCGAATTCCAGTTTAAAATTATCAACATTTTACTAGGGGTTACACATCTTATTGTTATTTCAGTGCTATTAAATTCCTCATTTATAAATTTTGACCAATAAAATAGGTAAATATTGAATATTGACTCTTAAAATATAGAGATAGATCATTGTACCAACATTTCCCTATATACACTTTTTGAAATACTTACTCATTTCATACTCTATGTCAATAGAGAATTATTGTGTTAAAACATAAGTAGTATCTCTTTACAACTAAAGCTCACAAAATTTTATTAATATATTTGCCAATATCTCAGAAACTGTTGGTTTTATAATAATATATTTCATATAAAAGTGTTTTATTTTTAATAGTACTAACATTTTTAAATGATAAATTATTTAGTATCTCAAATAGTTGCGGAGACACTGAGATTTTAGATTCTTTAAAGTACCCTAAAAGTCATTTATATGGGAAAATGAAAATATCCAGTTTATTTATAATATTAATCAACGCCTAGGTAGGAATTTTATTCAAAATTGTAGAGCCAATTTTGAGAAAATTGATCTTTTTTCTTTTCGCTTTTTACTAAACTACACTTAATTTTGGGGCTAAAAAGACACATAGATAGACAGCATTGAAAAGATCACTTTTTAGTGTTCGTGGGGTCTTAAGACATCGACATCCATCAACGTTTCAGGTTAGATTATTTTTATGGTCGCAATACTTTTACCTTTAGTGTTCGAAAAGTTAAATATATATATATATTTTAAACTTGAGTAAATTTTCATTATATATATATATATATATGTATATACGTATATATATGTATATGTATATAGGCCTACGTATATATATGTATATATTTGCGTATAGATTTAAAGTTATTGGTTTTATAAAAATATATTTCGAATAAAATATTTGTATTATAAATATATTTATATATTTGCAATGATAAGTAATTTCATATCTCAAATATTTTCGAACATATGATAAAAAATGAGAATTTTCTCATCAGGCTGGAGCCCTTAAAGTCATTTTGCCGAGATATTGAGAGTATCCATTTTTTTTGTAATATTTATAAATGTTTTGAAATGAAATGTAATCAAAATCGTTAGAACCAATTTTGATAAGATCGAGTTTGTCTCTTTTTACCCTTTAGTAATCTACCCTTAATTATAAGTTTGGATATCCAATTCCAAAAATAGCTCGGGGCAACCCTATGAAAACCCCATATACCAAGTTTTAGCCCGATTGGTAAAATAGTGTAGGCTCTAGTCGAAGGTACAGACAGAGAGATATATGGAAATTCAAAAAACACTTTTTAGGATTCACATGAAACGTCGAGATTCTTCAAAATCTTGAGTTCTATTTTTTTATTTTTACGATCACAATATTTTATTTACCTGTAAGATAGTGAGAAAGTAAAAATAGATCTAGCTTTCCTGAACTAAATAATGCTCTAATTTAACACGGTCCTAACATAAGATTTTAATATAATAATTGCAGAATGGTTTTAATGATGAGCCCAAGAGCTGTTATTGCTCAAAGAAACACTACAGTAGGAGTGTATATATATTTTTAAATAGATGGCTCCATTAATTTGGTATCCTTACTTGAGTAAGTTGTCTTGAGCGTTGGCACTGAGGCTAGCAATGTTGATACCGCTAGCGTCCGTCATGGCTCCTCCGAATCCATATATCTCTTGACGAGGTTTATCTCGTCTCACTATGAAATTGGCTGTCTCTGAAATCAAACCAGTGGTTAACTGAGAGAAGCGAGGTTCTGTTTTAACAAATGCATTTGACATTTCATCTGTCTGTCCCAATGTTTGTCCTGCGGTAAATGTCACATGGTTAGACCAATTTTAACCACATTTGTCAGGGACATTCTTTGAAATTTTGCCGAACAACGTATGTATATGATTCTTAGGATGAACGATGTATGTACACAATTTCAAATATTAATAATTTAACATTCTATGCAATCGATCGAGTATTTAGGGACTATCTTTTGTAATTTTTGACATTTATTGCGAAAATAAGGTTTTAAATCGCTTGAACAATGACTGTTTTCAATGAATATAATGTGTACCATTAAATGTGCCCTATATTTATTTTATATTTAACTTGAGCACCAAGGATAAATTATCGGAAATATTTTAACTTGAAATCCAAAGATAAATCATAAGTCTGTAATAAAGATAAAAACATCGAGAAAGTGAGGTCAATTACTGTTTACAGAACTAATAGTAAGAATGTAGTAACCGTACAACTGTTAACAGAACTAGTAAGACTGTAGTAACGATAAGAACATGGAGCGAGCGAGGTCTATTATATTATTATTATTATTAGTAGTAGTAGTAGTAGTAGTAGTACCGCGTCTTACTACCCGTTTGGTTTATACGCACTTACGCTAATGTGTAATGGTAGGGTGATTGTGAGATGAAATGAAGGTCCTACAGTTTAACGTGGAATCCGAACCACGGTGGAGGCCTGGCATTCCCCACATTCACAAGATATATTGTCAGAGGTGAAGGAAGGGTTTGGTAATAAGATAAATCTTTGCCACGACCAAGGATTGAACTCCGGCCGTCAGAACAGAAGTCTGACACCTTACCCCTAGACCACCAGGTCACCGACAGCGAGGCCTATTGTTCACGGAACTAGTAATATTGTAGCTACGATAATAATATGGAGGAAGTGATGTCTTCTGTTCATATAACAACTAGTAAGACTATAATTACGATAAGAACATGGAGGAAGTGAGGTCTTCTGTTCATATAACAACTAGTAAGTCTATAGTTACGATAAGAACATGGAGCAAGTGAGGTCTTCTGTTCATAGAACAACTAGTAAGACTATAGTTACGATAAGAACATGGAGCAAGTGAGGTCTTCTGTTCATAGAACAACTAGTAAGACTATAGTTACGATAAGAACATGGAGCAAGTGAGGTCTTCTGTTCATAGAACAACTAGTAAGACTATAGTTACGATAAGAACATGGAGCAAGTGAGGTCTTCTGTTCATAGAACAACTAGTAAGACTATAGTTACGATAAGAACATGGAGCAAGTGAGGTCTTCTGTTCATAGAACAACTAGTAAGACTATAGTTACGATAAGAACATGGAGCAAGTGAGGTCTTCTGTTCATAGAACAACTAGTAAGACTATAGTTACGATAAGAACATGGAGCAAGTGAGGTCTTCTGTTCATAGAACAACTAGTAAGACTATAGTTACGATAAGAACATGGAGCAAGTGAGGTCTTCTGTTCATAGAACAACTAGTAAGACTATAGTTACGATAAGAACATGGAGCAAGTGAGGTCTTCTGTTCATAGAACAACTAGTAAGACTATAGTTACGATAAGAACATGGAGCAAGTGAGGTCTTCTGTTCATAGAACAACTAGTAAGACTATAGTTACGATAAGAACATGGAGCAAGTGAGGTCTTCTGTTCATAGAACAACTAGTAAGACTATAGTTACGATAAGAACATGGAGCAAGTGAGGTCTTCTGTTCATAGAACAACTAGTAAGACTATAGTTACGATAAGAACATGGAGCAAGTGAGGTCTTCTGTTCATAGAACAACTAGTAAGACTATAGTTACGATAAGAACATGGAGCAAGTGAGGTCTTCTGTTCATAGAACAACTAGTAAGACTATAGTTACGATAAGAACATGGAGCAAGTGAGGTCTTCTGTTCATAGAACAACTAGTAAGACTATAGCTATGATAATAACAATGAGGAAGTGAGGTCTTCTGTTCATAGCACTAGTAAGACTATAGTTACGATAAAAACATGGAGGAAGTGAGGTCTTCTGTTCACAGAAATTGTAATACTAAAATTACGATAGGAACATGGAGGGAGTTAGGTCTATTGTTCACGGAACTAGTAAGACTATAGTTACGATAAGAACATTGAGGGAGGTATATTGTCCACGGAACTACTAAGACTATAGTTATGTAAGGAACATGGAGGACGTGATGTCTTCTGTTCATAGAACTAATAAGACTATAGTTACGATAAGAACATGGAGGGAGTGAGGTCTACTGTTCACAGAATTACTAGTAAGAATGTAGTATTAATAAGAATATAAAGAAAGTTAGGGTTATTGTTAACAAAATTACTAATTTAGTGTAATACACAGCTATATGTTTACAAGTCTCGTTGAATTGTTTTTGAGAAAGTGCCTTAATAATGCTTTTAATACACAAGCCATAGTGCTAATAAGGGCGTGGAGTGGAGTCGATCTTTACCTAGGTACCATGTCTGGTTTGAGCACCTCAACAGACCTCAAGGGAATCATGCTACGAAAGCAAGGGGGGTACTCCAAAATATTTACAACACTTGTAATTGAAAGGTGTAGTCAAACATATACAGAAATCAAATTCAAAATTGCGTTAACTAACTACAGTCATGGGGGCCATCCTTAAGGTTTTTGGTGCCCTGAGCAAAAATTGAAATGGTTTCTATTTTATCTTCATCACTTTTACTATAACTAGATTCTCTTGTGTACCACACCAGCTCCGTAGCCAGAGGGGGGTGGGGGGGGGTGTTTATTTGGTCCGAACACACCCCGAGATTTAACAAAATATATACAAAAAGCGCTACGAGTATGGCTGATAACTTGCTTAGAATAGTTATTGAGCTACCACGACTGGTTTAAAACAGACTAAAAGGGATAACCCTCCCCACGATTTTATTTCAGATCCATCTTCCTGCCTTGTGTAGACGGATTTATTTTCAATATTCAGTAACGATTTTGTCAAAATAAGGATTTTCTTTCGGTAATAGAGGTTTTTTACCCAAAAACACACATGAAAGTCATGTAAATGAACTCAAAATACTAAACCTCTACCATGATGAGACAACTTCTCAAGCAGCGGTTGAAGCAGAATATCTCTTGTAGTGTGAGAAGTGGAAAGACAAGAAACAATCTGACATACCAATATAGTTTAGTGAATTTTGTTCAAGCCTTATATTTAAATTTCATAGAGCTATACCACAAAATTATTATTATTATTATTTTCCCTAGCTCTTCAATTAAGGGTAGTTTACTGAAGAGTTATTTTCTTTACTTCCAAAATGTTTGTAAATGGCGTAAACGATTTTGTTTAAACTGTATGGATATGATTTGATTGACATGACAAATATCACTATACTTCTAGTTTTTGGGCAAAAAATTCGTTGAAGGCCAGTTTACTGATGGGAAATCGTTGGAAATTCCAAATATTTTGAAAATAGCTCTGACAATTTGAGTAAACCGTATATTTGTAAATTGTGTGGTATGATAAATAACAATGTATAATTTTTTGAGGGGTTAAAACACATTAATGGGTAGTTCACTGATGATTGATTTTTCAAAAACTGTAAATATTCTACCAATGTCTTTGGGGATTTGGTTCCAAATTGATATCTTAGGAGTGACAAATAATAGTGCATACTCGTTTTCGGGGTGAAAAGTCATTTATTAATAGTTTTTTGATGACAATTTTTTTTAAATTGGAAATATTTTAAAAATGTCCTTAGTGGTTAGATTAAAAATAGGTATTTTGGGAGTGTTTGAAATGAAAAATAACACTCTTTACTTAGTTTCGGGCAAAAATTTGATAAAGGGTCATTTTCAGATTAGTAATTTTTTTTAATTAGAATTATTTTGAAAAGGTTAAAAAAATTTGCTTAAAATATATATGGGGGTGTTTGAGATAAACATGATAATAAAGTTGTGTACTTGTTTTGGAGGGGAAATTTCTATCTTTGTTAGTCTACTAATCACTGTTTTAATTTGAATATTTTAACAAATGGCTTCATCGATTTGGTTCAAAATTGTTACTGGTGGACTATTTTAAATTATCAACAATAATATATCTTTATTTATCTGAAATAAATTAATTTAATGGTAGTCTACTTACTAAAAATAACTTTACATAATAAATAAGAATACTAATTTATTTTTATAAATAACATGTCATTTTAGGGAGTTTAACTAATAATCTATGTTTGAAAATATATTCTATTCGAACAATTAGATTTAAATGAATATACAAAGAGTTATCATTGTGATTAATAAGATGATGTGTTTGTTTTTATGAGAAACCCTAATTAAGGGTAATTTACTCAAAACATATTTTTGAAAATTATCTTTTAAGTCATAATAGAAAATATGATAAGGTTTATGCAATCGAGTCATACCATTTATTTATTGAAGACTCAAAAGTTGTCTTGACATAAACTAATGAATTTAATACAGTTTACAGTGATAGAATATTTGTGCATCTTACTATCCTCCTTTAATTTTGCTGGTAAAAATGTTGG
Organism: Timema poppense; assembly: GCA_902141375.1. Lineage (NCBI taxonomy): Eukaryota > Metazoa > Arthropoda > Insecta > Phasmatodea > Timematidae > Timema > Timema poppense. The sequence continues at coordinate 45,611 of CABFOV010000524.1, forward strand.
GATACAAAAAAAGTCAAGGGGACACTTTCCCCCTCCCAGTTTCCTAGTTTTCCCAACTCATTTTCCTCTGACTACAATAGTGAAATGAACCTAAGTATATGACGAACCTGGATATCTCCATGGTGAAATATTTTGGAGCTAAGCCAAAGGTTTCAGTTTCAAATTTTGTTCCTTGGTATAATTTTTAACAAATATTTTGAGAAAATTCTAGAAATATATTTACTTTTTATGCTAAAGTATATTTTAGGTTTTCTGGTGAAGTTGGCCACCGTAGAGTCGAACCTGAGCCCATCTTTAGTAGATACAAAATGGTGGTAGCTTCCACCCACAAGTGAGCGCTGAGGTGAGGCATCCATAGTGTCGCAGTAGGTTGAGTTGCACACGCAAACAAAACTGCTGTAGCCATAGTACCTGGGCACACAATTATCTGCCAGGCACAGAGCTGCAAAAAAGATATACACAACCTCTAGACACAAGAATTATAGACATAGTAATGTAGACACAGCCTCTAGACATGAATATAGACACAGCTTCTAGACACAGGAATATAGACACAGCCTCTAGACACAGAAATAGAGACACAGCCTCTAGACACAAGAATTATAGACATAGTAATATAGACACAGCCTCTAGACACAGGCTCTAGACATGAATATAGACACAGCTTCTATACACAGGAATATAGACACAGCCTTTAGATACAGGAATATAGACACAGCCTCTAGACACAGGAATATAGACACAGCTTCTAGACACAGGAATATAGACACAGCCTCTAGAAACAGGAATAGAGACACAGCCTCTAGACACAGGAATAGAGACACAGGCTCTAGACACAGGAATAGAGACACAGCCTCTATTCACAGGAATAGAGACACAGGCTCTAGACATAGTAATATAGACACAGCCTCTAGACATGAATATAGACACAGCTTCTAGACACAGGAATATAGACACAGCCTCTTAGACACAGAAATAGAGACACAGCCTCTAGACACAGGAATAGAGACACAGTAATATAGACAAGGGAATAGGGACACACAACAAATTATTTCATTTGATAGAACTCGTATTGGTGGTCACGTGGTCTAAGGTGTCTAACTCATCTGTTCTTGTTATCAGGTGACTGAGAGGTTAGATTTCGTACTCCACCCAAACATACAATGGCGTTTTTAAATGATTTTCCACTCTTCCTCTACAAAAATTACCAGAAAATTTACTCGAAATTATATCTCCTTCATCTCTACCCCACTTATGTAAATATTCGGATAGCCCAAATGAGTGGTAAGACATGATTAAAATTATTTTTAAAATATTATGAAGACTGGTTAGAGGAAGTGCACTTTTATTAGAATTTTAAATTTTACTTGTGGCTACTTTTAATCATTAATCTCAAATAACTGCTTTCTCATCACACAGTCTTAATGCTTTCTATGTATTGTAAACTTTGATATTGTAATTTTTATCCATAAACACTAATTATTTTAAGTAATTTTCATACACTTATAACTGGTACAAGATACATAAAATTATCCTATATTATTAGTTCACTCTATACATCTGACTCCTGACAGATTCAATTCTATTACATTTAATTTTAAGTGTAATCAAACATTTGTTAAATTATAATTTTCTTAAGACTTTTCCTAATGTTAAATTTGACATCTATTAGTAACTTTTGATTTTCAAACCTATTCATCAAAAAATAATTGTTCGTGAAATTCTAGCATTAATATTTTATATTTTAAAAGTTACTTATTATCAATTTTTTAATCATCATATTCAAAAAATACTTTTTAATCAGAATGTATTCATGCTTTTATGTTTTGTAATTTCTAATATTTTTAGTTGATTCAACTATCATCAATAAAATTGTTATTTGTTACTAATATTAATTTATCAATTAATTTTGGGACTATTTGATGTGAAGTTGTTTAAACAAATATAAATTTATTATTATTTTAATAATATATAAAAGATTTCTTTCTTCATTAATTAATATTAAGTTTCTACTTACCAACAAAACTATGAATGTTATTAAAGCCAATTCTAATATATTCGTTTGAGATTCTAACCTAGATCTCCAGAATACTGGTGATCCAGTCTATTGCAAGCCTCACGCCTTAGGCCACATTACCACAGGTACGGGTAATAAAATGCTTCGGCCTCAATTAAGTGTGCTAGGTCAGGTTTTGTTCTCCAGAAGAAGACATTTCAACAAAAAAATATATTAAACATATCTTTTTTTATATAAAATTTAACTATAAAGCTATATCATTCGAATAAACAAACTGGGCACACATTAGGTAAGGAAAATGTACATAATAATCACACATGTAAATTTATAATAAAATAAGGGGGGTTGTATAGAAAGCCACCTACTTACCAACTATAGAACAGCTCACAAGTATTATCTTCGAAAATAATCCCATTTCTTTGGATAGCTCTAAATAAATAGTTTATTCTGAAACAAAAAATTAGACTTAGTAATTTACTTTCTTATTTTTGGTCTTAGTAAGAGTAAAGTATTTGAATCTGTACTTGTTGAAATATATTAAAATAATTATTTTATATTTAGAAAATATAACTATAATATTGCGTATAACCTGAACCAAAACCATAAAGTGGTCAAAAATAAATAAAAAACATTATATGATTTTAAAATATGTACAATATATATAGTACTCAACCCAAAGTTTGGTTGTATCCTCAACAGTTCCACCATCAGCTCTAAAGCCTAGGCAGCACTGAAGAGGCGTACTAGGGAAATGGAGGGTTAGGTAGTTTGCCGTAGTTTTCTACGCTGACCCTGAAGATACTGTTTCCCATCAGTCTGCCAAGCCCACCGAAATGCAAACACCTACTGGCCAAACATACCTTCCCTCAACTCTAAAATGAAAGGTCTATATGCTGAAATATTTTGACAAGAAAACTTACTATGCAAGGGATTATTACCTTAAGATATCAATCAACACATTTTTTTCATATTAAACTCCATGTTCATATACAATTATTTTATAAATACTCAATCTTGAAATATTAGCTAATGTGAATTATAAGTTAGAATATCCTATTTAAGTGAATAAATAAATATTAAAATTAACATTTTAAAATTATTGTAATTTCATAACAATAGACTGCATTGTAGTTGTAAGTACAAACATGAAATACTTACCTCAATATTTATTTTGATACTAAAGTAGGCTGAATTTCTCAAGATTTTATTAAAGGTAGAATTTATGGCCGTCCGTAATGTTTATTAGTAAGAAAACTACGTTTGAGTGTTTGTGACTATTTAGATAATGTAGGTACCTGGCTCACTGAAAACCGGATTCCTATCAACTGAAGGTCACTCAGGTATTTAATATAATGGTGGGAGGAAAACGTCTGGGTTGATTAGGGCGGTTATCAAAGGGTTATTAAGGGGGGCAGGGACGAGTTAGGTTGGTATGAGAGTCAACATGGGTTGAGGAGGAGTGGAAGTCAACCCGGTTTAAAGAGGAGTTGAAGTTAACACGGGTTAATGAGGAGTGGAAGTTAACTCGGGTTTAAGAAGTGTGGTAGTTAACACGGATTTAGGAGGTGTGGAATTTAGCCCGGGTTAAAGAGGAGTGGAAGTTAACGCCGGATAATGAGGAGTGGAAGTTAACACGGATTTAGGAGGTGTGGAATTTAGCCCGGGTTAAAGAGGAGTGGTAGTTAACACGGATTTAGGAGGTGTGGAATTAAACCCGGGTTAAAGAGGAGTGGAAGGGTTTAGGAGTGAACGCTAGCAAGAGTTAAGGAGGAGGGTAAGTTACCTGAGTTAGGGAGGAGTAGAAGTGATTGGGAAAATAACTTTTAGAAAATGTTCATGCATTAGGTTTGAAGATAGGATGAAACCCTAATGATTAAAGTGAATTTGAAAAGTCACCCCCAATACTTCATGCCAATATTTGAACGATCAAGAGAGACTACTTTAACACACCTTGAGTGAAGGAAAGATAATAAATAGTAAGCTAATCACTGGGACCTCAACTACACATCAGTGGCGTAACTAGATTGTATGGCACCCAGGGCACCCAGGGCTAATGATAACTCCCTCCCCTCCTTAAATACTCACTCCCCGCAATTTAATAGTAAAATAAGCTTTAATATTATATAAAGCCTATTTTTTTAGATTGTAAACTCATTTTTTCTTGTATCCACTACTTGAAGGGTACAGGCTAAAAAGGAGGAATGTCCAATTCCAACTCAAATTGAGTTAGCGCTGCCATCTGTTAGACAATCATGATACCTCTTTAATGCACATTTGATCGTGGTTAAAAGAGTTAACTGTTATATTTAAAGTATTTAAAAAAAAGTATTTGCTGTGTTTATTGTGTGGTTTGAGATAATAAAGTGGTTGTACTAAAAAATGTGTGCAGTTTGAATTTCCTTCTTTTTCCCTTTTACCCTTCAGTCTTATTTTACTCCTCTATACTCCTTTACCCACCCAACTTCGGAAATCTAGTAGTAAAAACCTAATAATGTTTCTTGTTTTTCGATAAAAATCATAAATCTGTCCTCTTTTTCACTTCTTAATCTACAATGGTGTCCGAATCAAAGGGCGGGAGAGGAAAATACAAAACAGTAATTCCTTTCTTCACCACACAAGCTCTATTTAATTAAGACAAATTAATAAAAATATTACTATTGCAACCATATTTTTGATATTTAAATTCATAAAACTAATGAGAATTTCAACTTAAAATTAAAATTAGAGTATAATCCGAACAGGTATCAAGACGCAATGCTAAAAAGAATTAAAATGACAAAAAAAAGCCTTACTTTGTTGTAAATACTGTAATTAATGCATGGGTTAAAACACTGGGGATTGAAAAAAAGAATCAATTAAGTGCTAAGCGGGAGTTAAATCTTAAACTATCAAGTTCATAGCTATTAACCAGAACAATATTTGAGTACCATATTCACAGCACAGATCGCATGTGAACATTGACGAAAGTTGAATACTTCACTATTATCCTTCGGGGACTGGCGCTTAAAAAAATAATTTAAAAAATGGTTATCACCACATCCTACTATACGATCGGGTTATACGCTTAAGTACTAATTACGCTTATGAGTTAGAAATTGGGGAGGTTGAATGTAGAGGAAGTGAACCCACACTTGCGTGGAGGGAGAGTAGAAAAAAAACCAGTTCACGCGACCTAGATTTGAAACTCGATATCCCCGTTCTCAGCAGTCTAGCTCATCATGAATTTAGCGCGTTAGCTAACTATGCCACCGAGGAGGGTCTCTAAAATATAACATGAGGACTGGCACAATTGCATATTTTCAAAATCCTATAATGTTCTAAATAATAATCAAAAACACATACTTTAATACATAATACTATTATTAAAGCAATATTATTAAATGTGTTTTTTTTGCGTTATTTTGTATTTTTGTAAATTTTATTTAAAAAAAGAAAATCACAGTAATGTTAAACCATTACAAAATCATAACTTGTTATGGCATCATACTATGCAGCAGGAATACTTGGAGAGGATTAAACATAATGAATTTAAATTTTAAAAAAAACTAAAGCTGTTGCGAAAAATCAAGTCATAAGTCCATCTGCCCCTCCCTGATGTTAGTTTTTATTTGGTTTTTCACCATGTCTCCCTACCATTTTGGGCTGTACGCATAAAATACAGTGACTCTACAGGGTAGGGATAAAGTAGATTTAATTAAGAGGAGATGTACCAGTATTCGCGTGAAGTTGGAGTGGGAAACCATTTAGGACAAATAACCCTCATGTATAACAGACCTGGATTCGAATAACACACTCCCCATCCATCATAACCCAGACTATTGTGAGAGTAATTGATGCCCTAGACTATTCATCCAACAAAGCGGCTCCACATTCAATTCTCGAATAAATTAGCATGGCAAAAGCTTCATGAAAATATGTGATTACTGCATTTATTCCAACCCCTCCCCCCCCCATCTCAGTGACGCCATTATTAGCACAAGGTAAACTGGGGTTTGGACACCATGCTGATAAAAACTATTTTATCTTCAAACAAGTTAATGACTTGCAACATGAATTATATTCTTCTTATATTATATAATATAGGTTTTATTAACTTATTGTAACAACCTTTGATCTGTTTTTATAAATTACGTTCCTTGCAAATCTTATATTTGTTATTAATCGAAAAAACACTCCTTCGGAAGTTATATCGGACTTTTTTTTAATATTGGTTATGTAACCGCTTCGTGCCTAGTTGTTCCAGCCACTGAGTTGAAGTTTTAACCTCTCTGGTGCCCCACGTAGCCGTGAATAGCTGATCTACCATAGAAAAACGTGCACCTCAATATGGCGTGGAACTGACAAATGGTTCGTCTCCCTATTATCTTGTGTGGATAAGTTGTAACCTGGAATCGTTCCGTGGACCGTGGTCGAGAGCCTCTAGATAGCCATTCTTTCATTGACTTGGAATAGTGAGTGTAGAGAGCTGCTTCGGGACTTGAAACCCGGTTTGGGTTGTACGCCTATATATTAATTACGTTAATGTTCTAGGAACTAATGAGGTTGAGTTTAGAGGAAGTGCATTTGCGTGGAGGGAGAGTGGAAAAGCCACCCTCAGTACAACCTACCCGTATTAAAACTCCCTTCTCCCCATCATCGTCACTCTGGTATACTGCGAGTGTGACGCCTTGTACCACGAGGCCACAAGTGTGTCTTGAGATATCAACCCGATTATCTAATACCTCTAACCATGTGTGTAGCTCCTTACTCGTGATGGACACCCATAATTCTCTTCATCCCAGTTATCCTGAAATATTACACACTAGTAAATTTTGTCAATGTCAGATCGTGTTGAAATCTCATTGTACCTCTTCTGTGCCCTGGACATCAACATGGACGTATACTTGAAGCAGCCAGTTAAGTCTAGAATCGTTTAGTAAGGGCAAGCGTTTCCAGAATGTGCTATTAACCTTTCAACACGATTCAGTGGCTGTATTGTTTAAGCCCTAAGGTAGGACTATTTAATTAGTTATCCAAGAAGGCCACTCCAAAAATCAGCATATTTGGCGGGCCAGACATTTAATTCAATCTGGCAGTAATTTGGAACGTTATTAGATTATACTTTTCTAGTTTAAAAAGAGGTGTGTGGAGTTTAAGCGCAGTAAAACGTAATCTGATATTATATATAATCTTGATGTATTTCAGTGGAATTTATAAAATGTAAAAGCTAGACCTTTTCTTAGTACTCAAAGTAGAAAGTGTCATTCTAGAACACCTACAGTAAGACTAATTACAAGCAAAGCACTTCGCTACTACTATGAATAACGAACGAAAAATAAGTCAGGCAAATATCAACTGGCGAGATATCGGCTGCTGCTGGGTGGAGGTGAGAAGAGGTGTGAGTCACTCTCAGTCAACCTGTCACCCAGCCACATGCATTGTTCAAGGTTAAAAGCAAGAATGTTATATAGCTCAGTCGTTATGTGGGGGCTCTTAGAAAGTAGAGATACCGGGTCTATAGTGGGGGAAGCAAGCTGCTGGAGGTTAAGCTCACACTGCCTTGTAAACACAAGATGTTGGTGGTGACAAGGACCGAGTAACAATGGACTTGCATCTTCCCCCACCACTGATAAGAGACGATCTCTCTAGCCGTTAAAGCTCAAGTGCCTCTACATACCGTTTGAACTATAGACGCATCTCATTAGTTGGACTTTCAATCCACGGATCAATCTGTGTAGTTTGGCGGGCTGGATGTGGCCCGTGGAATGGAAATTAAATATCCCTGCCCTACGGGGCTACTTTCGCAATAGACTAGACTGCAGATGATGGAAAGTTTGGGGTTTGAATCACGGTCGGATGTACTGAAGTAGGTTTTACTTAAGTGGTTTTTCACCCTCTCTCAACACAAATGTGGTTACACTTTCTCTAAATTTAACTTTCCTCATCCCTAAAATTAACTTAGTTAGTAAAACGTGGTGATAAATATATAATATATAGCCTTATAGGCAATGACATGACTATTGTAATACAACCCTAAAATGCTCATTCATGTAAAAGTGTTAATTTTAAACCTCACAATATGAACGATTTTATTTGCTTTATTTGTTTGTTTTTTTTAGAGATACGAGTTGTTTTGAGTTTAGGTTCAAGGCTATCTGCGTCTTTGGCTGCCTAATCTTAGATAAATATTAATATTGTTTTGGTGAAATGAATATTAACATTTCAAGCTAGCACTGTGTACACTCTTTTACGAGTTAATAAAGTAAATACAATATGATGACATGGTTTTTAAGTTGAGCATTTTACTTATATGCTCGCGGCCAATATAGCAAAATATTTGTTGTAATATTTTAATTGAACTATCTCTTAGCCTGGGAATATGATGTTTAAAGTTTAGCTTAGGACTTAACTCATTACCGTACCCAGTTGAAAGTCAAGTTTCTTGCTTATGATAATCACAGGGTTTGTCCCAAATATTCACTTATTATTTTACATTATATTAAAGTATGTTCAAAAATAAACGCAACCCATGAAAATTGCATGATTATTATTAGAATTACAAAAATGTGTTGAATATATTGACCATTATGGTTTGCACATATTTAAGTGAACATGACGAATCATGTTATTTTTAGATTTATCATCTTATGTGCTGAATGTTAACATGAAATAAGAAAAAAACATAGGTTAAGCCTACTTCTGCGGGCTGCGTTTCTTTTCAAACAACTTGTATGTAGATAAAGAAGGCATACATTTATTATCCTGCGCCTAGGTCTCCAACAAATACTTTTTTGTCGTAGCGGTATTTTTCTGATGTGGCCAAAATAATTCAATGCCGCACTTCTCACAAATCTATGTGTCATTTACGTTAATCAGTGAGTGTTTATATGCTAATAAGACCTATTTCAAGGGGTTAAAATAGTGGTTGGATCTTCAAAATAAAAGTGCTTAACTGTAAATCTGCACAGATATCACGGAAAGCTTTAAATGTCTCTGGAATTAACCAGAAACCCTGCTATTTTCACAAGAAAGAAAGTTGACTCAGCGGATGTTTTGCTTGAATACTATTAAACAATTATTATCACGGAAATTGATCAAACCTACCAAGGGAAGTAAAACCAAATTTGGCGTGAAACTCAAGTCGTAGCCCTTCTCTCCCTCTACAATACCAACGTTTGGTTTTTTAACTCACTCAAAAATTATTGGGCGTCTAAGTGTAGAAGTTTAAAATTATATTTCATCCCTCCCATAGCAAGCATCAGTACTATTGGATGTGCAAATATGTGTGTGTCTGTGTGTGTGCGCGCGTGCGTGTGGACATATTATATGAAAGAGAAAACCAATATTATCAAATAACACTAATAATATAGTAAATTATTAATACAAAACTGAAAGAAAAAAATATGATTGTTTTTTCTAAAATATCCTTCCTACAATAAAGTCTCCTCCTGCTTTTACTCATACCTTTATCCCACTCTCACACACTGTCTCCCTCCTTATATTACTCTATATATATCATCTCATCTTATTTAGCACCGTGTCTTACTACCCGTTCGGGTTATACACTTGCTATATCTCTCTCTCTCTCTATATATATATATATATATATATACAGTGGAGCGTCGTTAATCCGGATCGATCGGGACCGGGACCCATCCGGATTACTGAATTGTCCGGATTTTCAAATGTGCTTTCAATAGCTGTATACATACATAATGTATTGACTAGAGGATACATGACGCTCGGGAGTCTACTGTATTGCAAAATAGAGGCTTAAGGTTTCGAAAAATACAGTACACAAAATATTTTAATAAAGTATATTGAATAAGAACATGTACATTATGTAATTTAGATTAGTAACTCTACAATACTTTTTAGAAAAAAAACACAAGAATCTACAGTAATTAATGGAAACTTACTGGTTAAAAAAGTCCTTAATTGTTTTTTGTACAAGACTTGACATACGTTTCTTTGCAGCCATGTCTCTCAGTCTTTTATGAAGTACGAGTTGTGTCGCCGTTCCTTCAGGTTGCCTCTCTAACCAGTTCATAGCTGTCTGGATTGCTTCATAGGCGTCTGAGTGTGAATGACCGGCAGATTCTTCAGCATCCATTTCTTCGTCGTCGTCACTCTCTCTTACATTGCTTCCATTATCATTGTCCTCAATTACCTGATGAACTATTTCGTCATCATTAAAATGCTGATAACCAGGGTCATTGCCATCATTTTCAAACCACTCCCTTGCGTCAAGTTCATTGCACTGTTAAAATCCAGGCAATGTCAACAACAACAACTTCAGCGTCAGTAGGAGTGTTGGCGTCCGATGGAGTTTGCCTCATCTTGTCCTTGATTTGGGGTTTCAGGGATTGGCCACAATTTTTTCCAGGCATTTTTTAAGTTGTCGTCAGTAAGAGTTCCCCAGGCATCTGCTACCATGTAAATGGCGTCCTTTAGGCTGAGGTTTTTCACAAACTGCAGCACACTTTCTTCGTCTCTTTCAGCTAGCAAGAGCCGACGAAGCATCTGTTTTCTATAGATTCTTTTCGTTTTTTCTATGACCCCCTAGTCCATCAGTTGTAGTATGGAGGTTATATTTGAAGGCAATAACATGACTTGAATAGCATCGTCTATTTTGTTCAAGACATAAAGGCCGGGGTGAGTTGGGGCATTGTCAATGATGAGGGCCACCTTGCCTTTTTTTTTTTTTTGTGTCCTTTGTTTTTTTTACACTGGGAATGAAAATATTTTTGTACCATTCGGTAAAAATTGCTGCATCCATCCATTGGTTTTTTTGTGACCTGTAAATTACAGGTAAGGTTTTAATGTTCTTAAAGCATCGTGGCTTTTTACTTTTTCCGATAACCAACAGNTTTTTGTGTCCTATGTTTTTTTAACACTGGGAATGAAAATATCTTTGTACCATTCGGTAAAAATTGCTGCATCTATCCATTGGTTTTTTTGTGACCTGTAAACTACAGGTAAGTTTTAATGTTCCTAGAGCATCGTGGCTTTTTACTTTTTCCGGTAACCAACAGATCCAAAGCGTGAGAACCCCTTGCGTTAGCACAAACCATTGCTGTCACTCTTTCCTTTGCGACCTTGAAGCCAGGAGCGGATTTTGCTCTACGAGAAGCCAATGACTTCCGGGGTAAGGAACGCCAATTTAGCCCAGTTTCGTCAGCGTTGTAAATATAATCTCTTGTGTAGCCCTCCTCAATTGTCATGCTAACCAATTTGTCCCTAAATATCATTGCGGCAGCATTATCAGCAGATAATATTTCACCTTGGACATACAGTTCTCTAATCCCTTGCGTCATTTTAAAATTCTTCAGATAACCCGAACTAGCTTTGAAATCTGTAGGCCCGCCAAGTTTTTCATTCATCTGGATCGCCTTTTCACAAACGAGTGGACCAGAAATAGGCTAACCTAAACTTCTCCTCTGCGTAAAACAAATGTACATAGCGTCTTCCAATGCACTGTTTTTTGCCGTTCTTGTGGTTTTTCTTTTCTGTGAACCTTCTTGAGAATCTAGTTTTGAAGAAAAACGTTGCAAACTTTCTTTCTTTGCTTTAATGTCACTAATGGTTGAAGTTCCCACACCATATATTTTAGCGAGAGATGCACAACTTTCCCCTTTAGACAGTTTTCGTAGAATTTCTAGCTTATCCTCTATAGATAAAAATGTATGTTTCCTTTTATTTGATAATGATGACATGATTAACAAAGCAAAAATATGTTCCGTTTTAACTCGCACACTAAAACGTCACAAGGCAACTATACGACGAAGGTTTCACCACTGCTGTAAAGTGTGTATATGATAGCACAGAACTGAGCCGAGCACGTGACCAAGGAGAGGTTACGGGCTAAGTCGTTGAACTCTCAAGGACACTTTCCACTATCTCCCCTACCTGCTCTCAGCACCGATCCGGATTTGCGACGCTCCGGATTTTTGACGTCCGGATTTCCAACGCTCTACTGTATATATATTAGAGAAAGAGAGCCCCAAATAAATAGAGATTAAAGGACATTTTAGAAAATATAATCATATTATTTTGAGTCTAGAATGTGTAGTCTATTATTTTACTATATCATTGTCATAGCTTGCAGCCTTTAATAATCAAGAGCATGCAAGAATGACGAAAGCCAGAGCAATCGTATTGTCAATTGTTCTATATAAATAGCTCCTCACTTGAAATGGGTCATGTTTTTAAAACAGAAATTGTTTTTCCAATTAGCAAAACATAGTATATTGACATAAACAGTAGCTCACGGGTAGCACCCCTCTGCTGGTTGTAGATATCAGTGTGTTTTAGACCTTTTTCACAAAGGGGGGCGGGCGGGAAGAATGCCAGTTGTTAAGGGTGCTTTACAGATTCAACTATCTGTCTTACAGTAATTTCTGAAGAGAATATCTACAGCCTGAGTCCTTGTTCAGTAAGGAGGAGGAAGCCCCGACCATATTGAAAGTCTGAGTTATATAGCCACGCATATCCGGGCATCCATGTGTTCGACACTAGACAGAGTTAAAACACCAAAGTTAGGTCAGGGCGCAGAACTGCTCAGTAGAGACATTTACAGAACAAGTACTGTACCTTTACTAAACGTTTTCAACCTGTTCTAAAACCCATATTACATTTATACACGCGTATAGTAACTAATATAGTGCAATAAACCAGATCAAAATTAACCCCACAATTATTTACCGCTGACTACCCATCCCACTAAGCCATCTTGACAAGTTGGGCGGAGTTGCGGCATTATTAAAGTTGTTGTGTAAGTATTGGCAATATCTATCAAAAGTGACAGCTGAAGATTACATGACTTTAATTATTACTAGAATTTGAGTAGCTTAAGAAACAGTCAGATCCGGCCCTTCCTATCAGAGTTCTAATATAGTTTTATGACAAACTAAGTCTTACGAGATCCTTGGTAGGTTCGTTGACAGAGCGGTTGGTTTGTAGAATCAGACGACCAAGTTTCAAAACCCTGTCCGAGTATTATTTTTTCTGATTCCACACAATCACCTCATTAAATTTAGCTAGCCTATGCTTCGAAACTAAAGTTTCGATTCAGTTATTAAATTAAACAAAAGGTATAGTGGTTAAAATATATTACTTAGGTTTATTTTATTTATATGTACTAAAAAGTACATAAATATATATATACTAAATAATGGCATGATTATAGGTAAATAAAAAATACATCATTAACACAAAAATGATTATTACACTTTAACAAATAGCTTAAACTGTTTTTCTTTCACTTTAGGAACTTTGGTGAGGGACGTCTTGCGATGGAACTGTGGTGGTCGTGTCGTATGACTCTGTTGTTTCGAACGTGATTGGTTGCTCGGGGTACACACCATCCGGACAGCACACGCCAGCAAAACTACAACAAGTGCATGTTTAAACATGTTTCAAGTGGTCAAAAATGTGTATTTGTTTTGTTTTCAGTTAGTGAAAATATTGAACAGTTACCTTGTTAGTGCCACGCCTGAACATGATTCGTGCACGAATAATGTTGGGACTGTATTGTGTGTTAAGAATGCCGCGGTTATTTAATCAAATTGTAAGGCTGTACAAGAAAAGTCACCAAACTGTTATTTATTAAGTGAATTTTTTTAGTTTATTCTATCATTTTTATTTGCATTATCTGTTCTATGATAGAGGATAATGTTCTCGTTCTTGTGATATACTATATTCCTACCCTATTTATCGTGTAACTCCAGAAATAGTACAAATCTTGAATGCTCATCACATTTTCTCGTGTAGTTTTTAACCGTAGAAGCAAAGCCGATCAAATTGGCTTTTAGCATTAATAGGGTAAATATAGAATGTGTTTGGTAAAATGTAATAAACATAGTTTGAACTCTTAAATTAGAACTATATACTATGTGATAAACCCAATTTATAATTTAATTTTCATTTATTTGGGGTATTTAACGTGCACTTTCTGCGCTGTCTGAATAGATCAGTACACGTCTTATAAGCCAACTTAAATCTAGAACAGACATAACACCCAACCCCCAACCCCTTAGCTTTAATTCGGCATTGTGAAAGAGTACGCCAATAATGAATTTTTCGCCAAGCCAAGAATCGAATCCAGGACCATTAGATTAGTATACGGATACGCTAAAACTGAGCTAAGGTGTCGGGCTAGTTTATAATTTGTTTTTATGAAAAGGATGAGGTGGTTTGCTAGGTTTTATTTTATGAATAAAAACATATCAAATGTAGTATATCTCATAAAATATTTTGTGATTTTAAGGTTTAAAATGATCGATCATGTAGAGAAAAGTCTAGTGTGATCGATAGCAGTTTCCCGCGGATACCAAATATGTAAACAATTAAATTAATGTAATGCCATTCGACCATACGAGGTCATACTCTTCATTCTACCAATGTATAAATATAACATATTGCCCCTAATAATATGTTTCCAATAATATGTACTCGCTTTTGAGGTAATATCCAGCTACGACAAGCAATCCACTTCTTTCTTTTTAGCATCACGTCTTATTAACTGTTTGGATTGTACAGCTATCTACTAATTACAATATTGGTTTTTGGGATAGGTAAGTTTATATTTAGATTAAATATACCCATAATTTAATGGAGAAAAGTGGAAAACATACATATTTAATCAAACCATGTCCTTAAGCCAGAGGCAATAAAATATGAATATGGCTCAAAAAAACAACAACTTGGTACTTAATCCATCCTCACTAAACTTTATCTACACTTCCGTATCCTTGTATACTCTCTTCGATTCAAAAACATCCATACACCAAGTCATACATGCTTGATCCACACACCCGAACTTCATATATATGCTTCGTCCCAACATCCACATTCATCCTCTCAATATATCCAAGCTAACATTGACTTATTCGATTCTCTTTCAAACCACACTCATTCAGCACCCATTTATTACTGATTCTGTCCATACGAGTTTTTCTACTGACATTTCTTAGATATCTCATTCCAATTGCATTCACCTTAATCTTGAGTCTAACATGACCAACCCACGCTTCACATCCATAAAAGAATGTTGGTGTTAACACAATTGTACACTGCCATCTTTGCCTCTTTAGGTATTTCATTCTTTGCAATAGTCCACATACATCCAACTACTCTCTGAGATGTATTCAAACGTCAGCCCACCATATATACTTCCATTTTAACAAAACATTCTGCTTAGATACACAAAATCATTCACTTGTTCTAACATTTTTCTATTTATATTTATCTGACAAAGATTTCCTGGTCCGTCCTTATCAAAAACCACCAACTTTTTTTGGGGAAATTTATATGAAAATCTGTTCTGCCCGTCACCACATTCAAACGATGTAATGCAGTCTGCAAGTCACTTTCATTCTCATCCATTAATACGTCATCATATGAATAAAACAGCACACTCACATTCACATTGTCCATTTGTACACCAATCGCATCCTCACAAGCATCCCTCAAACGCTTATCCATGAATAGAGTAAACAACCATGGAGACATAACACGATCATGTCCAGCACCTTGTTCAATGTCAAAGCTCCATCTACTCTAACGCACGCTTTACTTCTATCGTACGCCATTATAATTGGATTTACTAACCATGCGCTCACACCATACTCTCTTAGAACATTACATAAAATGCTCCTACTCACCTGATCCCATGCTTTCTCCAGATCAACAAATGCTAAATAAACTTTCTTCCTTACTGCCATATATTTATAATCAGTTGTTGCAATGCAAATATCTTATCCATGCACCCTCTGTCTGGCAAGAGAACACATCGCACACCCTAAAATCTTGTCCGCAGTTTTTTCATGCACTCTCTCCATTAATACTATCCCACAAACTTTGCCTCGAATAATCAACAATCTAATTGCCCTATAATTAGTTTTACATTCACTCATACTTCCTTTTCCTTTGTATAAAGGAATAGTGACATCATTCTTTCAGTAATTAGGAACATTCAAAATCCCAGTACACACAGTGAACAACTCAAACAATCTGGAAAGTAGTACCATGCCTCCACACTTACGTATTTCACTTGTGATCCCAAATCCCATCCACGCCCACAGCTTTGCCATTCTTTGACAATTTCATGGCTTTTAACACCTCACCCTTTTTAATTCGTTCACTCATCATAACAGGTTCCCTATTTTCTTCTAATTTATCTACGTTGTTGACATATAATTGCTCAAAATACTCCCTCCATCGCTCTCTTATAATGTTTTCTTCCCAAATCATCTCACCGCGTTCATTTTGAATGCCATAAGTATTTCCTGGTCCTACTGGTTTTGTTCTCTTTACCCACATTCAGAACAACTTATTTCCTTCAAAATCATTTTGCATTCTTTCAGCTTTTTTTAATCTCATTGGACACTTACTTTTCTTTATTACTTTTTCATTCATCTTTTTCTCTATGTATATGTCCCACAACCTCTTACGTTCTGTTTCACTCTTCATAGCAACCAGCCGTTTATATGCTTTTTTCCTTTCTCTCATAGCTTCTTTCATCTATTAATACCAACAGCGCAGATCCACACATATCTTTCACGGACTCAAAACACGGCCTCTTTTGTTCTGTTCCAAGGACTTTATATATTACTAGAATTTATATCGACTTTCTATTCATACAATTTTAAAGTTAGTTTTTCTCCCGGAAATCTTTCATATTGCACTTTAACACTTTTATTCTGTCATTTTTCCACTTTCACTCTTACTTGCTTACTATTCTTGCAATGCTTCCTCACAAAATTCCTTCCTAATTCAACTGATGAGATTAATAGTAAGTGATCCGTCTCACATTCAACTCCACGTAGATCCCTAAAATTCTTTACTAAACTCTTCATCTCTTATCATACTCCACTAACTCATGTTCTCATGTCACCCCTGGCCATGTATTCAAATTAATATTTTTGTGTTCAAACCATGTGTTTTACACAAATACAGCTTTTTGAAAATAAAATTTGAGAAACCATCCTCATATACACCCAACCGAGATTCTAGCCTCAATCTCACAGCCATCGGCTGTCTGGTCTACTAAAAAAGTAGCTTCTTGGACCATATAGCCGCTGAAGTGGGTCATCCCTTTTAAATATATGTGTGTATCAAAGGTTGTGGACAAGTAAAGGGCAACGTACCTTCCGATACTACAAAAGTAGCTCAGATACACTAGCAGCTCCTCCTTGAAGGTTTGAAGTGGACAGTTGGCCAAATGTCGGCACACCCCAGTCACCCCAAATGTCGTGGAGCACGCCACCAAGGTGGGCTCAGTCTGAAAAACATCACAAAAGTCAAAATAGTCCAAACCACTTATTAATTACGTTAATGTAGTAAGAAGGTGTATGGTAGAATTTATAGTAAAGTGCCCGTATATACATGGAGGGAGAATGGGAAACCATTTAAGAAAAAACCATCCTCAGTTGAGCAGATCGAGATATAAACCTCAATCTCCCCAACATCAGCAATCCATTATATTGTGAGACTGATGCCTTAGACCAGTGGTATTAAACCTGGGGTTTGCCTCCCCCAGAGGTACGTGAGTACATCCAAGGGAGTTCATAAAGTTCAAAAAAAAATTAATATACACGTATATATTTTTTATTTAAAACTTATTATGTAATGCATTGTTTTTTATGTAAATATTTATTAATTTATTTTATACGTAGATTATATTAGAATATGTATAAATTAAACTACGCACAAACAACTTTTGGGGTAGAGGGTTAAAGAGAAATTAAATCTAGAGGTAAGTGAACAAAAATGTTTAATACCACTGCCTTAGACCATATAACCACCATTTGACATATACCAAAGTTATTAAAACTAGTTTAATATATACTAACGCCAAGTCATATGAGCTGCAGCTGTCACTTTAGATAAATAGTATTAAGGATAACCAGTTAATTCCAATAAGAGATAAATATTATCGATGTGTGCATTTTAATTACATATGTTTTTTCTTAGCAGAATCACACTATAGATTATAATTCAATGAATAATTAAAAAAGATATAGTTGTTACGCTAAGGATAAGTCTCTTAGTCCTCTAACCCCTCAAATCCTAAAGGGTATTTTTGATTTGAGGATTCCAAAAAAACATTCAGGCTCAAAGTATGGTTTAAATTTTTTTAAATTTTTAATCTAGTTTAATTTAGATCTATAGTGGGTTTTTTGTTTGTTTTTAGTGGTTTATCCCTAAATAACTTTAGGACAAGCTTGCCATAACAGTATAGACTCTACATATGGCATTTCAATCAATCAGACCGTGAGCCACATTTGGCTCGGTCTATGGTTCTGTCCGGCCGGCGACCATTTTGATGAATGTGGCCCGATTCTTCTGTTTATAAATATTATAGAAGATCTACCATTGAGATTATAACATTTGTAAATGGGTTCTTATTTAGGAAAATAGAAAGTGAGGTTGGTGTGCCAAATTTTAAATTTTACTCCTCGTAAATTGATTCCCATAAATTGCTAAATTTGATCATCAAATATGTGTAATATTTGGCAGTACAAACAGTTGTCTTCTCTTATGTAATTGAATTAATTCCCGAGAGATCACGGCTTACCGACACGCATTTGTCACCAATTAAAGTGATATCAACACAGATTTAACACACTACTCATTTAAATTAAAAGGTTTTATATTTCTAGGGCAAAAATAGAGTGTAAAATGTTATAAACTTAAGCTAACTTTGTAATAATGACTGTTAATTGTATTTTATGGAGAAAGGCGATAATATTAAATGCTATTAAATACGGCCCTCTCAGTAATTTCAATTTTTTTCAATATGGATCCTATGATTAAACAAGTTTGATCCCATCTAGTCTAGATAGATTAGTTTCCAAAATCACTCTTATAGTTATCTCACATTAAATGTGTTTTATAGTAACTTGTTCTATTATTATTGGTTTGTTCAGCAACAAGATTATTAACAGTTTAATCTAGAGGTTAG
Organism: Timema poppense; assembly: GCA_902141375.1. Taxonomy (NCBI): domain Eukaryota; kingdom Metazoa; phylum Arthropoda; class Insecta; order Phasmatodea; family Timematidae; genus Timema; species Timema poppense. The sequence continues at coordinate 64,573 of CABFOV010000524.1, forward strand.
GTATTGAGAGGGTAGTTTAGGGGAAATGCACCAAAATTAGTGTGAAGAGGGGATGGGGACACCCACCCTCTGGTACACCCGGTTGAGATTCAAAACGCGACATCATCTATCATCCTGTTCATTGTGAGCTCAACGTATTGGTACACATGCCCACCGGTGTGGGTGTGGAGCAATTTTAAGAGTGTATAAGTGGGTTTTAAATAACTGTATTTTTTATTGATTTATTTTTTGTGGTGAAATCATTGGTGTTTTCTGGATCAACCAATTTTTGTTCTAAAATGTACATTTTAGAAGAACTCTAGCATTTGCATTCCTATATAACGAATACTTTTACATTTATGGAAGTTTTAATGACGTATTACTATAATTCCAGTAAAGGTCAGTAAATTCTTAAAAGTAGTTTTCCTAAGACACCTTGGCTCACTCTACCCACTGAGCTCCTGGTTTCAATTCCTAGCATTGCCAAAAAAATTATCATTGGGTGAAATGTGGGTTTTAGCCTTCACAGTAATAAACCAACAGCCAGGGACTTGGTGTTGTGTCTCTTATATATTTAAGTTAGTTCATAGGTCACTTGCTGATATAATCAGTTTGTGCAAAAAAATTACAAGTTAGATACCCCAAATAAAAATGTATTTTTTAATATGAAAATTTTATGGAAGATCCTTAAAAACTACTGTTTTAGAACAAAAATTGGTTAATCGACAGAGTACAATTTAATGGCTTAAAACAAATTAAGAATGATTCAAGAGTCGCTTGTGCATCCTTAATATCAACTTACCCTATAAATATTTTATAGACTGAAGAGTGTACCTCGTTTACTCCTAGTCTGAAGATCTCCTCGGTGCCATTGACTCCAACCGGAAGCCGAAGGGTGTCGGAGCCATTAGTGACGTCGTTGAGCCAGATCAGGTCCTCTAAGGTCGCTAAGGAATCTTCGCCAAACGTCTCTTCTCCAACTGAGAGTAGAAAGTATACAAGATCTTGGTCACTTGGACACACTATTTATCAAAGACTCTTCACAAGTCACATAATATTACATATAATATTTTTAAAAAGCTATGGCTTATTTGTCCTTTTGTATAGATAAATAATGATTGAGTAATTTTATTAATAAATATATACCTGCTCATCCCTAAAGGCTAAATTAAATTCCTCATGATTTTTTTATATTTCTTTTGATCAAGTATTTGGCTGTTAAAATATATAATATTCCAATAAAAAAGTAAGCCTCTAGCAGATAAGGTTAAAATATCAGCTCAAAAGCTTGTTTCTTTCTTAGCACCATGTCTTACTGCCTGTTCAGGCTCTACGCTAGTGAGTTAGGGATGTAGAAGTTTGAATTTAAAGGAAGTGTTCCCGCATTTATGTAGAGTGGGAGTGTAAAGCCATTTTGTAAAAAACGTTTGTACACCTGATTTGGATTAGAACCCCAATCTTCCTATCACTGGCAGTCTAGTTCAACATTATAGTGACGCCTTTGACCATGCAGCCACCTAAGCAGGTAACTCAAAAGTTTCTTTGTAAAAATTGCCCATGTATAACGTGTTCTATTTTATAAAAGTACAATATATTGCATACAATATGCTGTTCAAAGCATATCTTGTACATTCTTGGGTAAAATGTTGTGGACACATCTTGTATGGTTTATTGTGTCATGTATGCCGGTCTTTACTATGAAATTCACTCAAACTATGTGGAACCCAATTTTCACAGAACAATACCTTTGTTAAATACAAACTTTTTTGTGGCCAACATTTAAAACATTTTACTATTTTATTTAAGTTTTTTTTACATATACTACTGGTTTGACCCGTTCTTAGCACGGGTAACTGGATGAGCCACATCAAAACTATATCATATTATGACGTTCCAATATCTGGTGACCAACATTTTTAAAGTTTCTCATTGTATAGTCTTGAACTAACTATGAATATCCCAAGCAGTTATTGCAATGAATAGATTAAAATAAATAAAATCTGTGAAAAATCTTACTTAACATCTAAACTAAGTGCACAAAAGGACTAAATGTTTACCTGAGCTAGATAAAGTTGTTTTCTATTAGTTTAACAATTTATAGACCACCCCTCCTTCCTCTCTCAACCTTTCATTAATTTCTTTGACCCCTAGTGTTATGTTCAACCATTTACAACTCTTTTTGTTATTTAGGGTGATCTTTTTACAAATTTGCCAAATTTAAATATAAGGCGATCCCCTATCTTAATGCCAAATTTCAGTTTTCCAGCTCTTCTGGAAGTGGGTTTTCATTTTCGGAAAGATCTACATTCCTCTTTATATATTATAGAGATATTTTTAATCACCTTCTTTTACTATTTTTTTAGGTTATAGGCATATATTGTAGGCCTATTAATTACTCTAATATTTTCAGGATGAGGAAGGTTAAATTTGTAGTAAATATTTCGTATTTACGTAGAGGGAGAGTTTAAAGCCATTTAGGATGCATAACATATGACTTGACATGGGTAGGCCTACACATGAAATTAGAGCTAGTGGCTTTTCTATCCGTCAGATAAAGTTTTTCCTATGAAAATCGGACCATAGAATGAAGTTTGTCTTGTTTGGTGGGTGATTGATTGCAGAAACTCACCTAGTCCTGTATGTTATATGCACTTACTTTTCTCCGCCAGCACCTGGTCGTTGAACATGAGAGGACCCCCCGCGCCCAGTCCAGACTGTGCGTTCAGGTAAGGGGGGAGGTTGTACCCCGGTGAGTCCAGACGGTCGTACGAACCTGCCCACATCCCAAACACAACACGTCACACACGATCAGATTTGAAGTTACTACCAATAGGAACTAGTTATAGTAATGTAACCCACCTCGGTGGCGTAGTTGGCTAACGCGCTAGTCATGTTGAGCCCGATTGCTGAAACTGGGGAGGTCGAGGCTTGATTCTCGGTCGGGTGAACTGTGGGTGGTTTTTCCTAAATGGTTTTCCACTCTCCCTCCACGCAAATGCGGGTTCACTTCCTCAAATTCAACCTTCCCAATTCCCAATCTATTAGCGTAATTAGTACTTAAAGAGTATAACATGAATGGGTAGTAGACGCGGTGCTAAGTAATAATCAAAAAATATATAGTAGTGTACCAAACTTTGATGGCCTTTGGAAGAATTATCGTCATTGATGATGCGCCTCATTCATAAGGGAACCTTCTCCAAAATTAGGCTCATGTCCAAGACTAATTTGGTCCCTAAATTTGTTGAACAAATTAGTTAATTTATATTAAATAGAAATATTATAATCAACTCCAGTTGTTCAAAATTGCAAATGTAAAATCTGACAAGAAGTCACATCATCATATGTGTATTTTTCAATCATCGTGACTTGTTTCTTAACATTTGGATTCCATTGTGCGTAGACCAGTTCACTGCTTGCATGTACAGTATCATATAAATTTCGTACTTATTCTTCGGCATTAAGTTCATTGCCGCATTTAAAAAATTACGCCACTTAACCCTGCGTTGAGCTAGTTATATCCAGTCCACCTCACTACACCCGATCCCTTCCAGGTGCATTCTAATGTTATTCTTCCCATCTGAGGATAGGTATTTCCACTGGTCTCTTCTCATTGGGTATGCCAGTAAGTACCCTGAACATAGTTCTAGAATATACCATTCGCGCTGTATGTCCTATCCATCGTAGCCTGCGTAGTTTGATTTCTCTAACAATATCTGGTGATTAGTACAGGGTATGCAACTCATCATTATCCAGGATCATCGATTCTCCATTAACATTTTTAGATTTCAGCCTTCTCTTCATGTATCAAGTGGTGATGAATAAGAAGTGATTAATAAAGACGTAACTGCAGGCATGAGAGTGACGCAGACTGTTTTGGCTCCATCTATGGCACTACCAGGAGAGATTAATAAGGAACCTTTGGTTCGAAAAATGACGGTCATGAATATGTGTCCATTTTAATATCGTCTAGAATACCGTTAATCTTATAAAACCTTCATTTTTTATTTATATGAGGTATTTTATGTGCACTTTCTGAACCGATTGATTATATCAGCAAACGACTTATGAAATAACTTAAATCTAAACAGACACAAAATCTAGCCCCTGGTAGTTAATTCACCACTGTGGAAGGAGAAACTCTCATTTCACCAATGACTCATTTTTCAGCTATGACAGAATTGAAACATGAGATCCTTAACTCACAAGGGGAATATACGATCAACGGATTTTTGTAATTTTTAATACTTATAGTACAGAAAGGTCTAGACCCAAATAACAAATACCCAAACCCATAGGGCCAGATATACAGAAGTTTTCGAAAAAATAAATTTTGAAAAATGTAGAAACATTACGAGCGAGGGATATACGCTAAAGTTAAGACAATCGACAACAAGTCTCGTGGCTCCCCGGATATCGCACGAGTCTAGTATCCCGTAGATCGCTGGTTCGAGTCCTACTGATGATTTTTTTTTCTCCAACTCTTTTAACGCCTATACCCACATCACTTACATGAGAATGTTAATTTACCCTGAAGATTTAGCTGCCATGAGAGTATTTCGCTCAAGGAGATGCTGGTAATACAGAAAGGAATCTTTCATGCGTAATTTTGTAGATTCACTACACAGACTATCTTCTGCAACGTCTTCTTCTTCTTGTACTGTCAATGGGCCAGGCACATCAACCGATTCGATATTCGACATTGAAATTATTTTCATACATTAATGTTTATAAATACGTCTTACTGATCGAAGAGCTCACGAGCGAATGCTAGTTTGTACAACCATCCGTTTCACGACACGTCCTCTTCCTCCTCTGGCCGTATAAGGATAGAAATCCCCCCCCCCCACCCTAGAGGGGGGGAGGATTCACAAAAATATTTTGTGGAATAGCAGCTGCGTCGCGTAGGTACTTGATTCTAGGAAATGGTCGGCCGACCCGAGCCACAGAAACTCAACGGCACGAAGGGGAAAGGAGAGGTAAGCTAGGGATAATATAACTGCGTTTCTAATTGTGATAAACTTGAAATATCTATTAACTAGCATATAAATTTGACGAATTTTTCATGTAAGCTATGTGGGTTTAGGCGTTAAAAGAGTTGGTTGGTCGTAATGTTTCTACATTTTCAAAATTTATTTTTTCGAAAACTTCTGTATATCTGGCCCCATGGGTTTGGGTATTTGTTATTTGGGTCTAGACCTTTCTGTACTATAAGTATTAAAAATTACAAAAATCCGTTGACCGTATATTCCCCTTGTCAGTAGACATACACGCTACCAATAGAGCTATAGTGTCAGACAAGATAATAGAACACATTCATTACGCCCTGTAATGACTGCGCATGTCTCACCATTGCCTCTGCAACGGACAGGGCAAACTTCCCTCTGCAAGGGGTTTCAATTTTAAACGACGTCCCGAAGGTCCCGTCAATGATGTACGAATGGTTACGTCACCAAGGGAACAAAGTGTTGTGGATTGAATAAAATGATTTTATATAGCAGCTGTTCGGGTTATACGTATTTGTACTAATTATGCTAATGTGCTGGGGATGTAGAAGGTTGAATTTAGAGTTATTTTACCCGCATTTGGATGGAAGTAGAGTGGAAAACCATTTAGGCAAACCACCTATTGGGATCAAACCACGATATCCACGTCATCGGCCGTCTAGTCTATTGCGAGAATGACGTATTAAACCATGCGGCCACTGAGGCAAGTCATAACATGTTAGCCCTGTTTGTTGTCTGTATGCACGCACACAAGCACGCACGTACGGACCAAAGCATGCACGTACGCACGTACGTATGTATGTACGTTTGTGTGTACGTATGTATGTATGTATGTATGTATTACGTTTGTGTGTACGTATGTATGCACGTATGTATGCACGTATGTATGCACGTATGTATGTAAGTATCTATGTGCGTATATGTGTATGTTTGTATGTGTATAAATGTATGTGTGTATGTTTGTATGTGTATAAATGTATGTGTGTATGTATGTATGTATGTATGTATGTATGTATGTATGTGTGTGTGTGTGTATGTATGTATGTATGTATGTATGTATGTACGTACGTACCAACATTCCCATAGAGGTTTCCTCCGTGTAGTGGTAATGCGTAGTGACCTCCATCTTCAGCTAGTTAACAAAGATAAAATCATAAATAAATTCATAAAAACGTCAGCGTTCAAGGAAGAAATACTATAATATTTATACTACACAAACATAGCTATGATTATATAGGCAGTGCCTCGACTCTTATCGCCCTTCCAAGCTATTGGTATATCTACACTATAAAAAAGGTAGAATCTTGGAAGCAGAGTAGGTCTACCCACTTTTTAGTGGAGGAAGAGTTGTAAACTACTTATGGAGTATAAAAACACCTCGGTACATCCATTCGGGATTCGAATTTCAACCTCCCCATCACCGTCAAACCAGACAAGTTGAGACTGGATGGAGTCTTTGTTCACATGAGCATCGGTGGAAGTAAATGTGGAAACAGATATTTTTATAGAGCTAGTTCAATCTAGCTATAAATACCATTGTTTAATTTCAGAAGGAATGTATAATAACATATTCCAAGAAACCTAATATGAACAATAAATGTTTACAAAATTTAAAAATTATATTCTAAACCGTCACCATTAAGGTTTAATAAAAAGGTCGGAAGTATTAATTGAGACACACAAGTACTTCTATATTTATATTTTGGACCAAGTAATTGTTTTGTTTTATTTTACAATCAAGTTTTCTGATTTTATGACTCATTATAAATCAAATTAATCAAAGCAAGTATTTAATAGATCAACCCACAAGTAAATATACATAATAATATACTAACGAAACAATTAACTGATACTATCTATACTTATAATAATAATCTCCTGTTTTTGTATGAAATAGTCTTATCATTGAGAGATAATTGGAACTGCCCAGTAGCCTAGGACAATGATGAGCATGAGTCTGGATTTAAACTCCCGCCGGATGTATGAGGAAGGCTGTCTATATGTGACTTTTAATGTAATTTCCTATTGCTCATACGAATAAACTTTCTCTATACTACCCTTATAATCCTTACACATTAGATGAATCCGCTAACAGCCGTTGAGTTGAATGTAGGTCAATATTTTTCAAATTGAAGAAATTAATTTGTATACTGGATGAAAATCAATCCCAGACCACTCGGAACATTTTTGGGGGTACTGCCCCGCCTATTACTACATTGAGTTTAAGAAAATAATCTCTATTTACATCCATTAGTGTTTCCAGCCTGTGGTCCGGGCCAATTATATATTCAAGCCATATATTTTCCATTACCGGCCTGCTAGGCCTGTCATAGCTTCATATGCCTTATAATCTAACTTAACTAGGACAGGCACAACATCCAGTCTCCAGCCATTAATTTATCCCTATGAAAAGGTAAACCCATATTTCACCAATGATACATTTTCGGCCATGCCGGGAATTGAATCCGGGACCCTTATCTCAGTAGACAGACATGCTATCGACTGAGCTAGATTAAAGTAATCTCTATCAACATCTCAAACTAAAGGAATTATGACGGGGAGGATACATAGGAGGAAGTTCACCAGCATGTGTGTTTAAAGTAAGGATGCGAAAGCACCCAAGTTGGGTTTGAACCTCAGCCCTCCCTGCTAAGGACAGGTTACAATAACCATAAGACCAACATTGATTGTAATTCTAAATGAGCTTAGCAACATAATAATTGTAATAATGATAACTACTTACTTGGGTGGATGGCCTCGGAATCCACGGAACTTGTTTCGTTGGGTTTTACGATAACTAGTGACGTCAGCGGTGTAACAAATGAATACTGAAAATCCAATGAAAAGACTTAACTTACTGTGTAACCCAAAATTTGACTCAGTTTACATTATCTAATTCAGAAGTAATTTATGTAAGCATATTCAAGCAAACAAGACATGAATGATAAATGTTTACAAGAATTAAAAATGGCATTAACAGGTCCCAGAATAAAAATATGTTTATACAAGCGAATTGTTGCAGCAATGGCTGCAGATTACTGCACTAAAATATATTCTAAACTTTTAACTGGAATTTTTTTTATTTAACTAGTCCTCACTTGACCTTTTACTTAAAAGTTTGCTCGTTAAAGGCTATAAACCTTACATAGATCATTTGGGTTCGGTGTTTAGTTTAACTAAAAACATATATTTTCCCCCTTCCCGCCACGAATATAACTTTAAAATGACCCCTATCTCCTATGTGTCACATCAAACTACTAAAGTAAGAATTGAACTTTTATTACTTGTAACCAAGAAGACATATTTTATTAACCAATATGCAATTATTAATCATGGTTTATGTGGTTATGTAAACAAAGAATGATTGTATAAATGGGCCACTGCCCCCCCAGAAGGAAAATATGGAAAATTCGATATGAAAATTAGGCTTTAGTTTTAGGCCACTATTTTTGCAAAAATCCTGTACCTTTAACCTTCAAATTGTATGTTCCTTTCTCAAAATATGTTAAACTGTTTTCTCATAATTTCAAGTACCGGAAATAGGCTTATCAAATTATATAAGATATATAGAAATAAAGAGAGTGATAGAGTGAGAAAATGTTAGAGTGAGTGGTGAGTGTATGAGTGTGTGATTCTGTAAGTGCGTGAGGGAGTGTGAAATTGAGAGTGTACAATAGAGAGTGTGAAAGAGAGAGTGCGAAAGAGAACGTGTGCAATATAGAGTGTGAAAGAGAAAGTGGAAGAGAGAGTGTGTATGATAAAGGTTGTAAGATAGTATTTATTTTAGCATCACGTCTTACTACCCGTTGGGGTTATATTCTTATGTATTAATTACGGTAATTGTTTTAGGGATTAGGAATAGTATATTAATAGAAAGTGTACCATCATTTACTTAGAGGAAAGGGGGAAAACCATCCTCAGTACACCCAACCGAGATTATAACCTCGATCTCACCGTCATTGGCAGACTAATCTACTGCGATAATAGCGCCTTATACCATGCGGCCACCAAAGTGGGTCATAAAATATTACTTTGAAATATTATCCACTCAAAATCAAGAGGTAACGTAGAAACATAAATGAACTTATTTGTATTGTGATACAATTTGAAAAAATGAACACCAAACCCCATACTTAGACAATTAAAATGGCTACCTAAACACATTTAAAGATAATTCTATCATTTTTCGAAATTATAATACGTATAAAAATATATTTAAGCATCATTCTATTGTGTTTAATTTAATGCACGAGACAAAATTTAAGATAATATTTTATTTAAATTGGATTCCTAAACTTTAAATTTCATAATAATATTCAATATTATTGATTTAAAGACAAATTAACAAGAGCAACAATTCAATGACAATAAATGTGTATCCAGTCTAGAAAATTACTTCTTCAATCAAATAAGGAAAGTAAATATTTGCTAGAACCAGTTATTATAACGGTCATTTTGTGATCAGGGGTAGATAGTCAAAAATAAAGAAGGAAAAAAAATAATATTTTATAAAATAATTTATTAAATATTTTAATTACTCCCATCTAGACATCTAAATCTCTTTTTCCAAACGGAACTTTATAAAACTAATCATGTATTCCCCGATGTCAAATTAAGACTCATTGAATTGAATATTAGAAATCGTTCTAAAGTGGTAGATTTGCTACCGTAGAGTTAACTTTTCGTGGATTACCTGTAGTGCCAGTTTCAGTGCCATCTCCTTTGAGTCTTGACCGGAATCGTCAATCATTGAACTAGTGCTGGTGATGTTTTCCTCTTGGTCCAAATATGGCCGACTGTCCACCTCATTCTGAAAACACATGCAATTAAAGGTAAAATAGAATGTGTATAGGAAGGGCCTTCTCTGACAGCTAGAAAAAACTACTAGATCAATTTTTTTGTATTCATGGGTCAAGTCATGTGATATCAAGAATTCACTTTTGATAGATATTATAAATACCTTTAAAATAACATTGTAATCAATGTTGACATTGATATTGAATTTCCTTCCACCAAATTATATCGTAGTATTTAGTATAGGCGCCTTAAAATACGTGGGTCTACTTATAGTTAGATTCTGATAAAAAGTACGTTTTAGAAAATACAAATATATATTTTGTGGTTAACATTGATAAAATGTTTCTTTATTATAATATTTGAGGTGACCTGGTGGTCTAGGGGCAAGGGGTTTATGGGTAAGGTGTCGGACTTCTTTGTTGGGAGTCCGGGGTTCAATCTTTGGTCCCGGCACAGATTTATTTGATTGCCAAACCCCTTCTTCACCTCTGACAAGAAGTGTGTTAATCACAACTTGTAAATGTGTGGAATGCCAGGCCTCCACCGTGGTTCGGATCCCTCGTTAAACTGTAGGTCCTCCATTTCATCTCACAATCACCCTAACCATTACACATTAGCGTTAGTGCATAAACTCTAACGGGTAGTAAGACGCAGTGCTAATAATAATAATAATAATAGTATTTATCAAAAGTGAAAGTTGCATCTCACATAACTTTCTTAACGTATGAATATGAAAGCTATTAAACAAAACTGTTGAGCTGTTTAAAAGGGTGCTTCCGCTCTAATACTATTTTAGTTAATAAAATTAATATTATTATATTGTGATGTGTTTAAGCATAGCATAATTACCACAATAATTTAAGTAGAGGCAGAGGTTGAGCACGTATCTAAGGATTTGAGGGCTATCAAGAGTAAATGTTGCATCACTCACCTGTAATGAAAATCACTGGGAGGGTTGCAGGTGAACAGCCCGATTGTTTTGTTGTAAGGTTGTAATTAAAAAGTATATCTGTAGCATGTTATCAGTCTGGGTGCTTCCATACAGGGCTATTCAGATGTATAGATAAAAAAATATACGTGCTATAGATGGTGATAGAACAATTTAGGGTCGGTGATTCCAAATGGAAGCGCTAAGAGACGTCAAATTTGGCGTTGTATGCACCTGGCGGGTGAGGGGGCAGGCATCTAGCCAATCTTCGGCACATAAGTGGTGTGTGGTGTACAGTATGATTACTAACAGGTATTTAATTGCTCATAAGGAATTGGTGGTTCTTTCAAATTGATGATTGTTGGCTATGATAGTTTGCGTAGCATGTTACATGTCTTGCCTAGCCTCCAGGTGCATACAACGCCATCTTTGACGTCCCGTGGCA
>CABFOV010000524.1:76617-100951 GCA_902141375.1 Timema poppense
TATTACAAAATCTAAGCCTTGCCACACCTGTCCTACATCTCTTTCTTGCTATTATTGTGTATTATTACTCTGTATAAAAAAAGGTATTATTCTATTTTTACCTTTACAAAATATTGCAGTTCTGTATCATGCCATAAACAGTATTTTAACTCCCAATCTCACTGCTTAGCCTAGATGTCCCCTTTTTTTAAGTAAATAGATTTAAAAAATTTAGAGGAAATGTAACCGCATTTGACTGGAAGGACAGTGGGAAAATATCTAAGAAAAATCTCAGCACACCCAGCCGGGATTAAAAACTCTAACCTCCCGTAGCCGACTAGCCAGGTAAGACGAGACTGACGCCTTACATGAGCGAGATCACCTGTGCGGGTCATCCGCCACTAAGTTACGTTTGTGGTTAAATGCCAGTATCTTATCCGAAGAAGCCGAGATTCGTTCAAAGAGCGAAACCGAATAGGTAAGGGCTGGTATCAACTAATAAGTGGTCCTTTCCACATTAATATTTTTCAAATCCAGTTATCTTTCCTAGTGAACGCGGTTGCATTTTTTCCTAGTAACCTCATCTCAAATACCTACACCCACCTCAAAAAAATTGTTTTACAGAATTGTTTTGAAAGGTGAGTATGTATACCTGAGCCTCGTGTTGTTCCAACAGCTGCTGGACAGTTAAATAGGCCCACATCCGCTCCAAGGAAGAGGACGCTAGTTTCCTCACTACGGGGAATACGGTGGAGCCATCTAGCGACGATCCACCGACCTCCCAGGATCCAGGGGTACTTAAACTCGGGTCAAGACGTCCCGCGACTACAAGCTCAGAACCTGCGAACAGCGTGTGGAACTTGTGGCGGGTCACCGAGTTTTCTTCCACCTGGAGAGAAAATAATAATAATAATAAATTATTAATAGGTCTAAGATATGTATGATTTGTCATTTTAATTTAAAATTTCAATTCAATGCTTTACCGGATGTAAACATAAATTTAGCTGCCCTGGTTACACAAAAATACATTATTATTTTCTTTTAGATATATTTATATTTATGTTTTTTCAATACAGGCATATTTAAACCATATTTACAATTTTGAATAATTTTCTAATATATGTATTTAATTAGCAGTGAAAAATATTATATCATATTTTTCAAAATAATAATTATTATTTATACTGTCTATATTTTTAAAAACTAAAATTCTATTTTTAAAAAGGCTTATAAAAGTTGATGACATTACGTCAAAATTTTATTTAATGGTTTATCTGATTTAATATTATAAAAAAAGTCATTACTATTAAAACTTTGAGTGAAATCCCTAAAAATCCTTGGAATAACCCTGGGGGGCGCACGTACCCCAGTTTTAGAAGCACTGATCCAAGATATGCCTTCCTCATCTTTATTCAATAAGCGTAGTCAGATGCGCATTGCCCTTATGGGTTATAAAACTTGGATCAATAAAAACCAAAAGAAACTATCCCTGTCGGTAGACTTCCCACCTGTCCCGGCTGGTAGGCGAAGGTGACGTTGGCCAACAGGGGTGACGCCACCTGACGATAGAAGTCCCTCAGCTGAAGGGAGGCGTCGGCGGCCTCGTAGATCTTTCTGGCAAACCCAGAGTTCCTCAGCGACAGCCGCTTCAGGAAGACGAAATCGGCATCGTCGCCGAAGGCCAGACTGAAGATGGAGGACTCGGGGTGCTCGTTGAACTCACTGACCGTTGAGAGGATCTTGTTTGGCCTCACCTGAAATTCACGACTACTTTAAATATCTTCAAGAGAGTTTTTAATTTATTTTTTATTTTGATGCTTTATCAATTTTTTTGTCTGAAAGCCTACCATAATTTTGACTAACAAACTTTTGTTCTAAAATAAACATTGTTGCGTCGAACTTCTTGAATAGTTTTAGTTAAATTTAAAATAAATGGTAGGTTACACCGCACAAAATTTATCTCTCCTTTTACTAAAAATGAAGATGTTTACTTCTAACTCAGAACTTAAAAGCTATGTTAAAGGAAATAATAAACATTGTTACAGAAATATAATATTTGTTATGTGCATTTTCCACTCTCCATTTCCCAAGCCTTTACTTGGAAAAAATATATTTTCATATAACTATGAAAATGTGGTTTTTATAAAGGTACTCCTTAAAATATTTATGTTTTTATCGTTACCAGACCTAAAACCTTGCAATAATAAGTTACAAGCTGGAAATCTATGCTTGTGTAAAGTACCTATCGTCTAAGTCATTTTCCTGGGAAAATGAGATTCACCATTTTGTTCATGATATTAAACAGGACCTAGACACTAATTTTAATAAAAATAGTTTGAGCCTATTTCAAAAAAATCCATCTTTAATCTTTTTGCCCAAAATAATTACCTTTAATCTTAGGTTTGATCAATAATTTTAAAAAAACCTCTGGTGTTGTTTAAGAAAATCCTAGCTATCAATTTTAAGCTCGATCGGTAGAATGGTTTCGATTCTAGGCAAAGATAAGACACTTAGACAGATTACAATGCAAAAACCACTTTCTATAATTTAGGGAGTCAAGAAACGTCGACATCGAGTATCAAAATAAGTGTTGTTACTGAAACTAATTTAAATATCCATTAAAAATATATTGGGCTGCTCACCTCCCCCACTGTGGGTTCCCCATCCGTCAAGAACACGATGATGGGTTCCGGGACTTTTCCTCCTTCTCTGGCGGACGTGACGTTTATGAGACCTTCATGAGCCACCCGGATGGCCGTCTTCAGGGTGTCGTGGATGTTGGTACCTGTATTAAGATATATTTTATAAACCTATGTTTCCTGTGCCTCGCATCTTACCACCCGTCCAGGATATCTGTATATTGACATTAATGAGGGAAGGTATGAAGAAGGTATAATCTTAGAGGTAGTGTACTCTCCTTGGCGTGGAAGTGGAGAGGGGGGGGACATTGAGGAGAAACCATCTCATTACACCCGACCTAGGTTCAAAACTCGGCGTCCCTTGTCGCCGACCAATCTGACCAAACGAGACGGATGGCTTTGTTCATGCGCTCACCAGTGCGGGTCACTTATCGAGCTCTTTCCTTCGGCTGTCTACGTGGCCGAGGGGTCAAAGATATCGGAGATAAATCGGAAATATGAGGAGTTTTCTTACCAAATCTTTGGTAATATTCTGAAGCTGATATTTGTTGTTGTGTTCAAACGGATTATTTAAGTTGTAGATACACTCATACCAGTGGGCTCACAAATTAAGTGTCAAGGTCTTCTAATCTGGGATTTGAGTGATGGAGAGGTCTTAGTTTGAATTCTGGCAAAAGTGTACTGATGCTATATTTTCCTAAATTGTTTCCGATTTCTCTCTCCACAAATTTGAATGCATTTTCTTTAAACTCTACCTTACCCTCTCCTCCCCACCATTACTATATTAAATACGTATTGCCTATACGAGTAGTAAGACGTGTTGTGGGGCAAAAAAAGTATTGTTGAAATAATTAATAAAATGTATTTAGTAGACAGTTTATTGAATTATTGTGGTAAAAAAAACTACAATATACGTATTGCAGGATTTTGGAAGAAAGGAGATATATATTTAGAAATATTACAGGGAATGTCATTGAAGATGTTACTGAGAGTATTATTGTATATATTACTTAGTGTATTATTGGAGATATTACTGGTAATATTATTGGAGATGTTAGTGGGAATATTATTGGAGATATTACTAGGAATATATTTGGATATATTACAGATAGAGTATTCTTGGAAATACGACCGGGTATCCCCCATTACAAGTATGAACTAAAACAAGATGTAAGACACCCACTCACCCCCTCCTGCTCTCATCTTTCTGATGATCTCCTTGGCCTTGGCAATGTACTCCGGGGTGGCAGGGAATGCCGGAGTCGGCCCCGGGTGGGGTTTGGGCTCGTCCTCGTCATACTGGTGCAGCTTGAGGGGCGAGAAGACGGAGCTGGCAGCTGCGAGGTCAAGGTGCCACACAGTTACCGAGTAGGAAAACTCCACCAGGTTGAAGTAGTCTCCCTCATCCAGATCATCCAGGATGGCGAACATGGCCTCCTTGAGCTGCCCTAGCTTGCGGCCCTCCATGGACCCACTCACGTCCAGCACGAACACCACATGCTTCCTCAGGGGTGGCAGCTCCGTCGGGGAGAAGAAGTGCACGAAGTAGCCTTCGTTCACCTGGAAACGTCAGGTTACAGGAAAGAATTGGTGTACATTTACATTCAGATAAACTATTGTAATAATAAACATCTTCGACCACAATACTATTATAATACTATTTCATGACCCTAAACCCCAAAAAGTGGGCCCCACAATTCTGTCTATCCTCGTATCTGTCAGCCCAAACCATTTGAAGGAAATTGTTCAAACCTTATATTTATATAAAACAGTCATACCTAAGGCATTTTAAAAATTCATCCCTCAAATTAAGAGAAGTTTACTGATTATTTATTTTAGAAAATATGAAATTTGTGTATATTGGCTATAATATTTTTGTTCAAAATAGGTGATAGTCTGAGGAGTATTTTAATTATACTTTAATATATTTATTGTTTTTACCAAAAATGAATTCGTTTAGTGTAGTCTACTGATAGCCTCTTTTTTTTAAATTTGTGATTTTTTTAATGGCTCTAGCAATTTTGTTCAAAATTTATATTGTAAGAGTGTTTCATTCACGAGTATTTATCTTAATAATGTTTGTTTATACGAGGAAAACTTACTAAGGAGGGTTATAGCCGCATCTGAATATAATATTCACTATATTGAAAAATTACACTCAGATACAGGAATCGAACACAAGACTTTTTACTTAGTACGTCAATGCTCTACCCACTGAGCTATCCAGGAATCGTCCCGAGATCAGCGTTATGCTCATCGGTAAATTTGTAATCGTACATTTGACAGTTTAAAGCCTTATTGAGTCGAAGGTGGCTGCCATATCTGATAAATCGATCACAAATTAATATGCAATTGACAATTTCCTCACGTCCATCACAGACTCTGACTTAAAATATGAGTTAATAATGACCCTGGACACGGGATGATACCTGGATAACTCAGTGGTTAGAGCAATGTTGTGCTAATCCAAAGTTCTAAGGTCCAGTTCACGTGTCCAGGTGTAACTTTTCAATTTAAAGAATATTACTAACGGATAGCTTAACTACTAAACAATTTTTGAAAATTTTGCCACACGGCACAGTAGCCTATATGAAAAGTATGTATTATTGTGATGTACCATATTATTTACGTTCAACACTAGTTTTTAATTCCGTAACTTTTGAGTTAAAAAGATCAACAGCATTTTTTTAAATTATTGTTTCACTTACTCATATTGCTTTGACAGCGTTAAAAAGGCCAAGGTCTAGAACCCTTAACCTTAATCTCTACAAATTATTATGATTAATTAGGATACTGTCATTTTTAAATTTATCTTGTTCCTCAAAAGATAGAGCGGCAAAAACTGGTGCTGTCAGTATGAGATGTATTATTTTATATCTAAGAAGGTCAATGCCATGCGTGTGGATCAAAACATTCAAACCAAATATTATATGACTTAACGTATGAAAACATGAAAGTAGATACAATAACTTTCCAAACTGTCTCACCAAAATTAAAGACTTTTTTATATATAAATATCGATACTCTTAACAATTGTACCATTTTATAAATTTCTTCTCTCTATCTAATTCCCTCTTGATGATTTCCGATAAAATGAAACCTAGGTCAGGATATTTTGCGGTAGCGATCGATTTTCTTATAAAAGCAGCCACTACCTCATTATCCAATACTAGCAATGTAAAGTGTGAACTGAGTTTTTTTTATTGTAAAATACATATTGTGTAAGTCCTCTTTTATGTGTTTATATCCCTATTTCCTGTATTTTATTTCAGACACAACAAAAAGTTCCTCAAAAAAGCAAAAAGAAGTTTTTCTTAAATAAATATAACAAATTGTGTTGTTACTCATAATATACAAACCAGTAAAAGAAGTTATAACTTTGAACCATATTAAAACCTTGTATTAAAAAATCTATATGTATACATCTACTACAGTGCCTGATTTACGACGGTCTGACCAAACAAGAGTTGTCAATGTATTCTAAAGAGTCCTCTTAGAGATGTTCTTGGCACTCCATCACGCTAATGTCGACAAATAAGGCTCGATTAAAACGCACGCCGCGTTTGACCTTGACTAAATCTAGACGCTCCTCTACATGCGGCAGGCGTCGCCTTCATAAAACAAACACAGACCATTCGTCTCGCCGGTAACCGCATAGCCTCGTGTCTCGCCTCTTTGTGGGAGGACCACAAAATAACCTGACCACAGCTAAAGTTTTACCAGCATCTATTCAAGAAAACTCTAGGGTATTTCTTTTAATTGGTTTCCTCACCACACCCCTCATTAGGTTAATTAATTAATAACTTTTGCGTTGAATGTAGAGATAATTAATAATCAAAAGCCCCGATTACACTACCAATTGACTAAATGGTTAAAGTATCCAACCACCAGTCTAAAGAGACCTGGTTTGATTCTGGTGTTGACAAACACGGAATTTACTATTTATATACGGGTTTATTATTATTGTCATCATCATCATCATTAGCACCGTGTCTTACTACCCGTTCGGGTTGTACGCACCTACGCTAATATATAATGGTAGGATGATTGTGAGATGAAATGGAGGACCTACAGTTTAACGTGGGATCCGAATCACGGTGGAGGCCTGGCATTCCACATAAGTTATGATTAATACACATCTTGCCAGAGGTGACGGAAGGGTTTGGCAAGTATTCGAGTTTGCCTTGCTATTAAATTAGTAAATATCTCGGCGTAAGTGATGGATGCAAAGTTATGGGTGTTTTTCTCAAGGTAAAGTAAGTTCAAACACAAAGACAAATCACCGGCGGAAAACCACCTCCAATACAGCCAAATGAGATTCGAGCTTTGACCTCCCAGTCACCGAAAATACAGTCCTTCACGAACTTTATCCATTAGATCAGGGGTTTTCAAACCCTTTTGACCAAACAAGCCCTTAAAAATACATGCTGGAGCCCTCACAAAGTTATATACACTAATATTATGAACATTCAATTAAGACCGTTTTTAAATTTCACAAAAAATAAAGTTTGTAGTGAAACAGGCATTAAATAAAATGTTATTTGACTACGTTCTTGTATAGATTGTATGAAAACTATTTTTATTATAGTTATTTAAGAGTCTTGGGGAAGGGTAAATGCCCTATATGCCTACCCCTGCCCTTCTCCTTCCCCCGTTTGGATACTTCAATGTATAAAACTAACAATATAGACTGCAGTGGTTTGGGGTGGAGTGTTTTCAGAAGAAGCAGACCTACTTTAAAACTATAGCTGTGAATATTGTTCTCGCCCCTCAGTAGAACATGCATCTCCATGTGAAGTGTATAGAACCGAGCCTATGTATGAACGGTCGAGTATAAAATAGCATTTCACAGGAACAGTGTAAACAAGCTTTGCTTACCTGGTTAGTCCAACACACCACGCCACTCTGAATGAGATATGCTATTTTTAAAATGTTTTCGACTCATCCCTAACTTCCCGTGTATGTATCGACCCTGAAAGTGCTAATTATTAAACCTCCTCGTCCATAGATCCTCAAAGGTAACGTAGGAGAGACAGGGACGACTCACCAGCACTTCCCCTGCGAGAGGATCCCTGCTGACGTCATACTGCACCACGAACTGCCCTCCAAGTCCCTTGATATCTTTGTCCTTGTTGAAGGACTCTCCTAGCTTCTGTTGTTCCTCAGGACTCGGGGAGAACAGGATGTGAGCCTCTGACGGAGAGGTTCGTTCGATTACCGCCAGGGTGTTAGCTGGAACACATTAGGGGATGGTTCGACCCTATTATGCAATACACGCTGTATCGTTTTCTCTAACTCAATATCATTGTATTTTCTCTTTGGATTAAGTTAATTTCATTTAGTGATTTTGATAAAGTGCGCAGCCATAAATTATACAATTTGGAGAAATATTTAGGTTATTATGATCAATAAATCCCGGATTGGGATAAATGCAGGTCCGTACATAGAGCTGGGGAGGCCGAGTGATAGTACATATGACCCCCAGCACACATGGCAGAAAATAGCAGTAAAAAAATTGTAGGCTCTAACATGAAACAAATGTTTACCTTTTTGGCACTATCATTTTATATTTACATAATTAGCTGTTAAAGTTAAATCGTAAAGATGTCATTTAAATAAGTAGGCATATAAATTGTCATCATAATAAACTATATTTGTTTAAAACAAAAATTAGCTACTAATATTTTGTCAGAAAACTTTTTAAAAAAATGATAAGGTAAGTCTTTTTTAATATTATATTAACGTAAATGCACTCAATAGAAACAAAGCTGATTTTTTTTATCGGGACAGTTTGTAGAGTCCCTGAAGCGTTAGCCTCTGTCTTCCTCCCTTAAATCCGAGCTTGAATTAATTAAAGGTTGAATATCAAAGCTAAGACTGGATGGACATCCATCAAAGAGTGGCATATCTATTGCTCATACCCCCCACTGTTTATCTATCAACTCGCCACATGCCATTTCTAGTCAGATACTCATCGACTCGCGTCTCAGCTCCCGTACGCCTTAGCCATGGCATCCGTACGCGTCGTGTCATCGCAAAGATCTACTGCGATTATTGTGGAAAGAGTCTACCTAACCAAAACTAAACCAACCTAGCATCTAATGTTGACCTATTCGAGTTTTCAGACTATTTCCTTGACAATTATTTTGACAAAGATGATAATTTTCCACCTGAAATATGGGTCAGTAACAAAAAAGAACGTCCCGGTACGAGTTACTAAAGTAAATGTATACATACTCTAAAAACGGAGTGTGTCGTGGTGATGGGATTTCTGTTATAGTGGAGTGTTGTAAGTAGATAGCTGTGGCGAGATGATAAGTGTGGTATGTAGCGAGTCAATGATTGCCGAAATGGACATAAAATCCCACGTAATATTGCAATATTAACAATAGGTGTTCTTATTAGTAATGTAATTTATAAGATTGAAATTGAAGTGTGGGGGTGAAAACGTGGATTAACACTGTATTTATGTGTATATTTTTATGTAGCACCACGCCTTACTATCCGTTCAGGCTATACGCTTAAGTACTAATTACAACAATGGGTTAGGAATTGGGAAGGTTGGATATAGAGGAAGTGAACCCGAATTTTCGTGGAAGGAGAGTGGAAAACAATTTAGGGAAAACTACTCCTAGTTCGCCCGAGCGAGATTCGAACCTCGATCTCCCCGTCCTCGGTAGTCTAACTCAATACGAAGCTAGCGCGTTAGCTAATTACGCCACCGATGCGGGTGTATACGTGTAAAAATATACTTTTATTAGAATCCCTTTTATTGAGATCCTTGCAGGTGACAATAAGCTTGTTTAGTTAAATAACCATACAAAAAACCACACCTGCTCTTCTGAGGAAATAGAAAATTACAACCGATAAAAGTTAAGTATATCTGTAAGATCGTTCGTAAAGGCCAGGGCTCGAATCCAATTTTTTGTACTGGTAATGTATGGTTGTTCATAACCCTTCATTATCGTAATCAATGACACTTTTAAATACAACTACCCTCCTTTCCACGTGTGTACATTATATTGGTGTGATTATTTAACATATTCATGGTCACTGGTCAGTACTGTCATCAGAATGTACTGTAGGATAGTGGGGGTAAGGGGGGTTAATGTATACATACATTTGTTGGCCTCTTCCGGGTCGATTTCATTCACTGACCGAAGTTCTGGCACCCTGAGCAAAGTAATATTTCCGGACTCTTTGATTAAAACATCCACTTGAAGGTCGCGAACAATCTGAAAACAAATAAAATTCCAACTTGATGTCATGTGTCACCTATTCTAGAACAACGAGGAGTTTTCAAAAACCAGGCAGAGGGGAGTTTTTTCAGGCTGTTTTTTAAAATATCAGTAAAGACCAAAGCTTGAATACCCCTAAACATGTCCTGAAAATGTACAGACCATTTTTACAGGAAGAGCCTTTAAGAACATACAAGTATATATTTTTCGGCAAAAATGTACAACACTTCACGATTTTCCTGGTGCTATTTTATATCTATTGATAATATGTATTACTCGGCAACTTATCCTAGTAGGTAGAGTATCTGTATTTTGAGTTAAGGGTCCTGGATTCGATTCTTGGCATCGCAGATAAATTTATCATTAGTGAAATGTGGGTTTATCCTTTCACAGTGATGAATTAACGGCCGGGGACCGGATGCTGTTCCTGTCCTAGTAATAAGTTAGATTATAAGACAAATGAAGCTACGACAGGCCTAGCAAGCCAGTAGTGGAGAATATATGGCTTGAATAAAAAACTTACCCAGGCCACAGGCTTTAAACAGTAATGCATGTAAATAAAATATATATTAAAATTGAAAGCCTCAGATCATATGACTTGACGTATGAATACGTCAAAGTAAATCTAGTAGCTTTCATAGTTGTCAAGCAAAGGCTCTTTCTATAAAGATTGAATTGTCTTGCGTCAACGTTGACGAGAAGTTCAGTAGTTTAGATATAAACATGATGCACCACAGGGGTATAATTTTCATCGTGTTTTCTCCCATCCTCTCTCTAGGCTAGTGTGGGTGTATTTCCTCTCAGCTTCCCTTCTCACCCTTAATAAGTAGATCAAAACGCTAAACACTATAGCGTACAGACGCGCATCCTTGCCTGTGGGCTAATGTTTTAATGTACTACTGACCCCAAAAGGCTGTACTAGGTTAAGAGACTCACCTGTCCAGGATGGAGGTTGATGACAAGGTTATAGACACCAAGGCGGCGGGTCAACAGCTCCTCATAGGTCAAATTGAAGGTCACTTTAGAGAGAGACTCCAAGTTCACAGACACTGTGAATTGGTTTGAGTCCCGGGCGCTGCACAATCAACAAATATGTTTGAAAAACTCATCTTAAACTAAATTTAAATGCTTTCCAAATTCAGACAAAATGTGTGTTGAAATAAAAGGTGGTCCTCGTATAACACGACACTTCCTTAACACGGTGTACAAAATTCAGCCAAACTGGTTTGACAAGATATACAGTAGACTCTCGATTATCCGAGCCCTGCTTATCCGAGGTGCCATGTTAACCGAGGCACTAATTCTGTCAAAGTGATCAATTTTAACACAGTATTTATGCAATAGTTAAATATTTTATACAACAGTTTTCTACTCCAACTTATATATAAATATAGTGTATTTCTATAACTAGTTTAAAGTATTACTTAAAGTATTGTTTACAATACTTATATCCAATACTATAGTTAAATGCATGAGAAGTAACGTGAGAACCAATTACAAACAACAACCAGATCACTGCGCCTGGCGTTATGCCGTTCAAAATGCCGAGCGAACACGGAACGCATGAAGGGATTTCGGGTAATTGCTTGTACTACATACACTACAGTACTAGTAAAACCTATAGATCCTACATGATCCGTATCAACCAAGTTTGTTCGTATCCGACGTGGGCTCAGTTCCAATTACCTCGGTTAATCGAGATTCTACTCTGGTAGGATATTTTTATTTGCTGTTAATATTGATAACATTTTATATTATTGGTGTTACTTCACAGGTATTTCCCCTCTCTAACAATAATACCAGTTGCATAACATATATATGAATTGACGTCTGAACATAATATGAAAATGTTTTTAGTAACTTGTATAGTTGTAAAACATATTTCTATTCATCCGATTCAGACTGTACTGCTATATCATGTTTGAAAGTGGTGAAACAGGGGATTCCCATTGGGTTTAGATCAGCGCTTTGAGCCAATTGATATCCTAGCACTTGTATCGCGCTAAGGGCCTTCTACCGATCATCACCCATCGCGTAAAGGTGGGTCGGATCAACTGTATAGGGCTTTTTTTAATGCAAATTTGTTTCTATATTATTAATTCTTCGTATAAATTTTATCATAGCGTCTTGCTACACATTCGGGAAACATGCATAGATTCTAATTATGCCAATATGTTAGATATTATGAAGGTTTAGTTTAGAATAAGTGTACCAAAATTTGCGTGGTAGGGGAGTGCAAACCATTTAGGAAAAGCCACCCTCAGTACACCCGATCAGGATTCAAACCTTGATCTCCCCATCATCAGAAGCCTAGTCCACCGCGAGACTGACCTTGCGCCACCGAAGATGGTTGTTTATTTATTGATTGATTGATTGATTAATTTTTATATAGTCTTTACTATAATTACTTTGATTACCTATAGTAATAAAATGAAGAGTTTGTCTTTTTGTCATGAACAATGCGTGCCTACCACCAGAAGAGGGCTGAAATTTTCATATTAGTAGATCCTGTGTAGACAAATTAATGTGCACCTCAAAACTGGAATTTTAAATTTTTGATAATATTGTTTTTAATTTATTAAGAACCGAGTAGAAATAAATAAAATGAAGGCTTTTTACTGTTTGTTTTAAGCAAAGAAAAGCATTGTCTGAGGTAGCCACGTAATGCATTGCGTGGTTACCCCAGGAAACGTTGGTTCATCTGCCAGTCAAAAATAAAATAGGATTTAATTAAACATATAGGGACGAACAACCGGTGATAAAATAATATCAACGACACTTTTCTGCGAGCAGTGATGAAGAACTATCTTAGTTCGAGTTATTGTGTGAGTAAATAATTATTTTTTTTGTCACTGCACATCACTACTCATTCGGGCTATCCGTATTTATATGAATTACTTCTGATGGGGTGAGGATGATGTTGATAAAACTCAAAAGTTCTAGAATTTGCGTGAAAGGATAATGGGTAGCAATTTAGGAGAAAAAATTCTCAGTACACCCGACCGGGATTCTAACACAAAACTCACTGTCAAACCAGACTAAATGAGTTTTACCGTATGTCCGACACCACGGGTTGTAAATATGAGGTAATTAAATTAGTTTGCATGGTGTTTTTTTTAATAAAATATAATAATTAATACAAATACGTTATTATTTGAATGGATTTTTAATAAATCATAAAAAAAAAAAGCTCTACTATGTGTGCCCTTGTTTGTAAGAGTTCTAAAGGCTGATACACACAGAATGCTAAGCTATGCTAAGCTATGCTGTGCTGTGCTGTGCTGTGCTGTGCTGTGCTTCGCTGTCCTCACTAAGACTTTGTCAATTTAGTTTCACACTCATTGCTAAGTTAAGCTAAGCTAAGCAATGGCCCCTCCGTTCATTCCAGAATTCAGTGTTGTTTCTTTCTGGTCTGCTCCAGTAAAGTTGAGCTATGGTGGCCTTCTCCAAAATGTATTGTTTAAGCTCAGGTTATAGTATTGAGTAAAAAAGATGCTGTGTTTAGCAGCTGTTTTGGAAGATGAAGAAGATTTAGGAGGTGGAGGTTTGACTTGTTCAATTAACACCTCCATTTTAATATAAAAACATATATTAAATATAAAACCTAAATATATTATTACTTACATATACGTGAAACAAACTGAAAACCAAACTTCAATACTTCTTTAGTTATTTTCACCAAACCAGCAGTGCGTCTGTTAGAGATGGAGCCCAAATATCTTTATGCGCATGCGCAACGTAAGATGGCTCAAGATGGGATATGGACAAATTGTTTGGCCATCAATTGGAAAAAAGCATAGCGTGGATTAGCAAGGCATAGCTTAGCTTATCTTTTTGTGTGAACCAGCACATTTAAATACAAGTTAGCAGAACAAATCTTAGCTTAGCTTAACTTAGCGTTTTGTGTGAATCGGCCTTGAGTCTCGCGTAGCACGCCATTGCCATGGAACGTACACTCCGTGTTATACAGTGATTAATTATATAGTTAAAAAATAATTTTCTGTGCTCTTCGTCTTACCAGCCACCCAGACTATTTGTATATTTACACTAATGACGACAGGGGTTATTAAGGTATAAATTAGAGGAGATATTGCCGCATTCACATTGAAATAGAGATAGTAAAAAACATCCTCGGTAAATTGGTTTGAAATTAAAACCACGGCCTCCCCATCACCAGCAATACAATATATTGCGGAAGAGACATCTTAGACCATGTGACCATCAATACGGATTTGACTTACAAACCTATAATTACCAACACTGGTGGTCACATGGTCTGAGCCTTAGACTCTAAGGCATCCGTCTCGTAATTGAATGGATTGCTGATGACGGGGATGTCAGGGTTCTAATCTCAACAATGGCTACTAGTATTACTTTTTTAGTCAGATATGTTGGTAGTACAATAGGTTTTTTTTATATTCTCTGTATTTAGTTTATCAGCGTTCAAATGATGCCGTCCTAGATTAGGCTAAGCTAGCCCTGCGATGTGATCGTGCAGTGACTGACCGTATGTGCGAGCCAACTCTCTACCTAGCTGGTACGCAGCGGGAGGAAAGAGCGTGAGAACCTTACAAACCCAGCGTGACCTTGAGAGATCCTCGTGCCTCCTCTTCTCCCCGAGGAGGGAGGAGGTCAATCAATTATTCCTGACCAACTTCACGTCCGGGTTCATAGGTGCCCTCTACTGACCATACTCAACAACACCTCACAGTTTACATAGAGTTTATATATAATGACCAAGAATTAAAAATACACCTCGGTGGCCGCGTGGTTTAGGGCGCCACTCTCGCAGTAGACTAGGCTGTCGATGACGAGTAGTTTGCGGTTCGAATCTCAGTCGAGTGTTCTGAGGGTGGTTTTCCAAAATAGTCTTCCATTCCTCTATGCAAATGCGGTTACACTTATTTTAAATATGACCTTCCTCATACTTAGAGCCATTAGCGTAATTAGTACATAAGCATAAAGTCCGAACGCGTAGTAAGATGCGATGATTAACAAAAATTAAAAAGGTAGTTTGTGAATATTATTTCAGTTAATTAAGGGGTTTTATGAATGATCTAAATTATAAACAAAAGTCTTGAGATCATGAACAAACTTTTTATTCCCACAAATGTTATTTTTAACTTTTAATTATACTTTTATGATGTATTTCAGGGACAGATTTAGAGCTGTGAGGGCACCGGGGCTTTGAAAAATTGGAAGCCCAATCATTAAACAATAATTTATATTCAATATTTATCATTTTTCTATAAAAAAATTAAGTGTTAAATCATCAATTCTAATGATATTATTTACGAAAATGTTATAATATATTTTGATGGTTTTTAATTAAACTTGGTAAAAACATAAATTAAGGTAAAACCTTTTAAAACTAAAAAAAAAAAAATTATTTAATTCATCTATTTTCTGTCCATAGGGGACGAAGTTTAACTATTTGTTTGCTGCACATGCTATTAAGCTACGTTTTCCTAGCGACGCAATACATGCGCGGCGCAGTAATAAATGCATTGAGGGGAGCGTAGCACATATCATGCCATGCAATTATGTTTTCCTAGACAGATGTACAGCACTCCATCGTATTTAGTTGTCTCTCAGGTGTACGTAGAACTATCTAGTATTAAGCATATATTTACTCTAATGATTGTAATACTTTAGAGGAAAGTGCGTTGTCATTAATGCTAATGAAAGAAAAACAGAATTTGGAGGAAGAAGTAGACATTTTAGCAGCCCAAGCCTTGAAGACTCGAAAAGACTGTGGTGTAATGTGTATGAGTAGGGACAGTGAGGGAGTTCTTAAGACACTTATTTACAAGCATCTTTTGGACGATGAGATGAAGTTTAAGGCATATTTTAGATTCACACGGGAACAATTTTAGTTTCTAGTGAGTCTAACTGTAGAAGATTTGAAGGTGGAGCCAACCGATATAGTGCAGAATCCACTATCGGCAGATATAAAACTTGCTCTTACTTTAAGATACGTATTGGCAGTTTTAATAAAATAACCTAACCTAAATGAACTTTAATAATTATGTTGATTATCGAATCGAAATAATATAATAATTTAATTCTAAAACATAAAACATAATGACAAATTCACAGGCAGCAATGAAAGCCATGTTTTTACCAGAAGAACACTTTATTACCAGTTCGAAAATTTATTTAAAAATAATAATAGGAATCTGTGAAAATACTACATTGTTATTAAAGTATTTAAAGATTCAAAAGATTACCATTTACAACTATGCTGTTCGTAAAATTATTTTGCATTTAATACTGATTCATCTAGAGAAGATTCATGTGAAATCGGGCTGGGTGTATGAACTTCTTGGCGTGAAGTGATAGGGGTGTTGAAGGATTCACTTTGCGAAACAGCAGATAATGTGCGAGGCAGATTGGCATGGTTAAAAGTTGACAAGCTCTGCACAGGAGGTAGCTGTCGACGGATTTCCAAGTCACTAACAATCTTGAATATTTTAATTTTTGTTTCAGTTTTTTCAGCTGGAGTAAATTACTTGACAGTTGCTGCCATTCAATATCATCATATCTTTGACCTTCAGGCTCAAAAGAATTTTCCATACATTTCGCAAATTCCACCCGCTCTTCACCTCTCTGTTTCAACATGCTAATAATGACGTCATTATTTTTAACTTTTCTGGACCTATTTTCAATTTTAACCGTGGCTTTGTGTACGCTTCTGCGAGGTCAGCCTGCACTATATTTGCATCGTGTACTTCAGGTGGATCATCTTCCACAGTGCCGTTAAGATTTTCATTATCTTCACAGCCATCTGTCAAACCTACAAATATGACTTCTTGATTGTCATTCTCTTGTGTATTACTATAACCACTGAAACAATAATTTTGTTTATTATAGCTGCATCTTATAACCTGTTCAAGTTACACGCATATATTGGGGTAGTGATGAGGAAGGAAGCATTTTGGAGGTAAGCCACCCATATTTGCGTGGAATAATAATGACTATTTAAGCAAAATCACTTTCAGTAGACTCAACTGGGATTCTAACCCGATTTCCCCATCATCAACGGGCTAGTTTAACAAGAGACCTTAGATTGTTTGACCACTGAAGAAGGTCTGAAACAGTATAGGTTAGTATAGGCTATGATAGGTAATGTTAGGTTGCCATGTTAAGAGGCTACTTTAAAGTATTTGAATTTCGAGCGAATAAACGGTAAAACATTTCCTTCTGGGCTCCCGCACTCCCTATGTCCACGGGCCTCTGCGTCAGTGGGCCATGTGTGTAAAATATAACTTGTATTGTGTTACATTAAAATTTACACTCACTGCTGTTCGTCCTAAACGTCATCAAGGAATCTCAACCTGTCCCAGTACATCGCACTCTTTTTCTTTGCTGGCACCTGTTTTTTCCTCTCTTCTTTTCCTTCTGAAGTTGTCACGGATGCTTTTCCATCGTGTTTTACACTGCACACCTAGAAAAAATAAAGGAGGGTTATAATTTGATCCACAAGTTTAATTATAATGGAATAATTTACCATCAAGCTGTGTGTTTTTTTATTTTTTTATTTTTGTTACTCTTTCAGATTCCTGGCAACTGGCGAGTCATTCCGCTCCCTAGCGTTCTCATACCGAATTTCTTACAGTACTATTTCGAAGTTTGTCCCGGAAGTTCTTAAAGCATTGAAAATGAACTTGCAAGAAATGTGTCTTCCTACTGCGTCTCAAATATAATGCAATGTGAAGGCGAAGGAATTCTGGAATCGCTGGGCCTTTCCGAACTGTTTCGCTGGACTGGACGAGAAGCATGGGCGGATTATTTTACCTTATAGCTCTGGAAGTCTTTTTCACGATTTCGAGGGATTCTTTTCCATTGTTATTTTTTCTATGGTGGATGCAAATTGCACATTCATGATGTGGGATCATACGGTAAAGAGGGCGATACTGGAATATTCAACAAATCTAACATTGGTAAGTTGGTAACAGATGAGACTATTTTTCCCTCCACCCCAATATTTACCAATTCAAATATTTTTCTCCCTCATGCCATTTTTGGTGATAGACCTTTTGATTGAGTAAACACGTCTTGAAACCGTACTGTCAAAAATAGGCTGTAGTTGATGCATTATGCAGAGCAGAGCTCGTAGAGTAACAGAAAATGCGTTTGGAATTATGTGTGTTGTGTTTCAATTATTTTTTTTCATATCAATTAATTTGAAACCAGACACAGTTGACTTAGTAATCTTTGTCTGCTGCTGTTTACACAACTTATTTAAGGATGTGTACTTTACAAGTAACCTCCCAAGGCAATCACAAGTCCAAGAATATGA
The DNA here is from genome assembly GCA_902141375.1 of Timema poppense. Taxonomy (NCBI): domain Eukaryota; kingdom Metazoa; phylum Arthropoda; class Insecta; order Phasmatodea; family Timematidae; genus Timema; species Timema poppense. The sequence continues at coordinate 94,776 of CABFOV010000524.1, forward strand.
ACGGCCGACATAAAATATGATACCTTTGGCTGGGGTCGGTGAGTTTGCAAAATCGGAAGGTTTCAAAGTGAGAAGCAGATTTATCGACTACTTTAATTATGAATACTATGAAAAGAAAAGACAAGCCTTAATAAAAACAATAAAATAGATTATAAGGCTTGTGTTTGGACTAGTGGACACAATTTCTTTACTGTAATTTATGTTACGCATGAATTTAAATTTCAGAAATATTGATTTTATACTACCTTATTTTTTAAAAGTATGTTGTGGTGGTAATTCTTCTTTATGGTTACACTCTGTACAGACAGGAATTAAGTTAATCTTAGTGTAATCTACTTAATAAAGATAGTTTAAATTACCTGATTTATTTATGGTGTTTCCTATTTCAATCCAGATTCTGTCCTTTTTCATGTTGTCCTTCTACTCAGGATCACTAATTTTCTATATAATCTCATGTCTGAAAACCAAATCTATCAATTCTTCGTCATCACTCCAAGAAAAGCGGGGCTGAGTAGCGTGTTGTTTCTCAGGTCTCATTTCAAACACATTCACTATACAACTAATGACTGTAATAAACACACCAAAACGTCTTAGTGCACTGCGCAGGTCGCAATTAACTACTCCAAAAGCAGTCGGGCTGTTATTTCGTGCGGATCACTTTGATGCCCTATGCATCGCGTTGTATTGGAAAGACTCGTATTTAACCCCTATTATTCAAGTGCTCAGCGCATTGCATCCGACGCATTGCGTACTGCGCCACGAATATATTGCGTCGTTAGGAAAACGTAGCTTTAGTATGTAAATATCATATCATCAGAAATAATTAAAATTTATTATAATAAGCTATACAATTTTATTTTATGTTCTTTCCGGGACTGCAATCTATGAAACCAAAATAATATTTAACTTTCTCATATTAAGAGAAATGATTGTAATCGTGAAATAAATGACTTTAGAGATCATGGTAAACCTACGCTTCGTGTGAGTACGAACCCTAAAAATTTGGTTTTACAGTTTGGTCTGTCCCCATTTCTGTCTGTCTGTTTGTCAGTTTGTGTCTGGCCACGAATCCAAAACGGTTGGATGATTTTTTTTTTTTTTATGGTATCTATATGTTATAGAATCATACCTCAGGAGAATGTTGTGATTTTTGACCTAAAATTAAGAGTTGTTTACTTATGATTTTTTTTCATTCCAAATTTTCCTAAAATGGTTGAAACAATTTCGTATAGTATGCAAATGTAGGATTTGTTTATCATGACAAATAACAGTGTTTAGTTGTTTTTGGGGTGAGAATTCGTTTATAAATAATTTAGTAACCATTGATTTTTCAAAAACTTGAATTAAATGGTAATTTACAATTGAGTAGTTTTCAAAAATATTAAAAAATTTGAAAATGGCTATAAAGATTGTGTTTTAAATGTATATCTGGGGAGTGTTTGACTTGAGACATAAAAATTTATACTTGCGTTACGGGCGAAAAATCGTCCAAGGATAGTTTAATGTTGACCAGTATTTTTGAAAATTTGAGTATTTTGAAAAATGGCTTTAGCTATTTGGTTCAAAATGTCTATCTGTTAAGTTTTTTACACTATACATAATTATATATTTTTACTTTCTCGCTATCTTACAGGTAAGGAAGTATTATGATCGTCAAAAAAATCAAACTCAAGATTTTGATGAATCTTGACGTTCCATGACCCCCCGAATCCAAAATAGTGTTTTTTGACTTTCCGTCTGTCTGTATGTACCTCCAACTAAAGCATAAACTATTTTACCGATCGGGCTAAAATTTGGTATCTAGGGTTTTCATAGAATTGCCCCGAGTAGTTTTTGGAATTGGATATTTATCCCTAAAATTAAGGGTAGTTTATTGAAGGGTACAATAAGAAAAAGTCGATTTTCTCAAAACTGGCTCTAACGATTTTGATTAAATTTCATTTCTAAACAGTTATGACTATTCCAAACAAAATAGCTTTTGATGCGTAAATTAACTTTTTTTTATAATATCTCCTAAACTATTTGAGATATGAAATTAATTATCGTTACAGATATATAGGTCTCCTTATAATACAAATATTTTATAGGAACTATAGTTTTATAAAAGCAATCAATTTCAATCTATACGTAAATATATATGTTTTTTAGCTTTTCGAACACAAAAGGTAAAAGTATTGCGACCGCAAAAGAAAATATAACCTGAAATGTTGATGGATATCGTTGTCTCAAGACCCTCCAAACCCTAAAAGGTTGTCTTTGCAATGACGTATGTCTGTGTGTTTGTTTAAACTTAAAATTAAGCGTAGTTTAAGAAAGAGCGAAAAGAAAAAAAAAAATATTTTTTTTTCAAAATTGACTTTAACAATTTTGTTTAAATTCGTATCTAGGTGTTGATTAAGATTATAAATATACTGGTTATTTTTATTTTACCATGAAAATGAATTTAAGGTTACTTTACAGAAGCAGAAACTTCTGTATCTCCGCAACTATTTGAGATACTAAATAACTTTTCATTGCAAAATTGTAGTACCATTAAAAATAAAGAATCTTTATATGAAATATATTTTTATAAATCCAACAGTTTCTGAGATATTAACAAATATATTAATACAATTTTGTGAGCTTTAGATGTAAAGCGATACTACTTAAGTTTTAACACAATAATTTTCCAATGCCATAGAGTAATTAAATATAAGTAAGTCTCTAAAAGCTTATGTTGTTCTTCTTTAAACCTCTTAGAAGAAATGTCATGTACAACAATGATCTATATCCATTTTAGATTCAATAGTCAATATTTACATTTTTTATTGGTCCAAATTGATAAATGAGGAATTTAATAGCAATGCGATGGCATGAAGATTTGCAACACCTAATAAAATTTCTAAAATTTTTACCGGAAGTTGAAATTTTAATACGAAGTGTTGACTCTTGTAGACCTAACTAACATTGATCTTTTTTTATCGGTCCAAACATACAAATGAGGACATTAATTCTTTAAAAACAAAATTATAAAATTTAAAATTGGGACTAAAAAACTTTATATAATTTATGCAATTTATGCTTGGGTTTGCTAATGTATATTATTTCGTTTCACATATATTACGAGTTTTGAGTAAATATCTCCATTTTCAAACAATAGAGCGAGAAATTCCGTACCATTTATTTAACATGTTTTATAATAATTTACTTGTAACTGATTTTTATAAAATATGTTATTTTTAATAGCTCAAACAATTTTATTAATAAATTAGTATCGAGGAGCTATTTTACATTATCAATAATAAAGAAATATTTATTTCTCTAAAATAATTCAATTTAAGGGTAGTTTACCTATGACAAATCATTAAAAAAAATTAAATTCGCCTTTAATATTTAGTTTAAAATGGGTATTTGGTAATAGTTGTTCATGATAAAAAGAAAAAAAATTTATTTCTACAAATTACAAATAACTATTTTAAGTTAGTTTAAAAATAATTATAATATAATTATTATAATTATAATTGGAATTATGTTAAAAATTAAATTAAATTTAAATAGTCCTACACATTTTTTATTCAGATTTATAGAAAAACTAAGAAAATCAATTTATTATTTTAGATGAATCCATAATTTAGATTAAGATTTTCTCCCATCACAAGCTCGATTTCAGAAATATATATTTTAGCCCTTGCTTGGAATCAAACACGGGAGAAATAAAGCCGCTGTCTGATATTCAAATGACTTAGACAAGGTGTTACGAATTAACTCCGCCATCATATAATTGTAAAACATAGGCTAGGACTTTTCGCAATGATTTATTCAAAGTATCGTAGTACGGACGTAGGAACCTAACCCGGAATCTTACCTCAGTCCGACATGAGCGGCCGCTTGTCCAGCTGCCACTGCCTGGTCGTAGTCTTTCTTGGCTTCTTCTTTCTCCTTCACGTAGGCTTCATACACCTTGCCGGACACTTCCCTTGAGAAAAATAACAAAAACATTGTATCGCGCGTAACATTAACTGCAGACATAGTTGTTTGTACAGTTGGGAGATGAGCAAAAGGTTTTTCACACTATAACAATAGCTACAGACATGGTTGTCTACACACTTCGTTCACCCTCAAAGGTATCAGTCTTACCTTGATGGACTACGCTATGGCTAAGTTATGTCATAGTGGAACCATACAAGGTAAGCTTGACAACCTTTCAGGGAAAACGAGCGTAACATTTGGGAGATGATCAAAAGTTTATGCAGACTATAACAATAACTGCAGACATGGCTGTGTGCACAACTAAGAGCCGGGAGAAGGGGAGTCTTAGTGTTTGTGGGAAAATAGGGAAAATACTAAAATTATTTCATTAACAATCAGACATTTAAAGTTCAAAAAGAAAAAATACACACATGAGAAATCCGGAAATGAAGGCAGTGTCCGGCAGAGCCACAGTGAAGAATACCTCCTGGGACGTGTTGGCAGGGTTGGCGAACCTGCTAGACATCACCGTAGTGGCGAACCTGTAAGCGACGCGGGAATCCACCCTCAGACTGTACATCTCTGGCCTCGGCAATTTTGGCGGGGCCTGCACAAACAGAACCGTATGCAGTGGACACTACAGCCAAGTTTTGTGCTCTAACGCTGGCATATTGCTTTAACAGGATTATATTTCTTACGAATGGCTTTATCTGACAACTATAAAAAGTTATTAAATCTAATTTCACTTATATCATACGTCAGGTCACGTGATCTGCAGCTGTGACTTATGATAGATATTATCAATACTTATGAAATAACTCTAGTTTTTAGTAGAATTATATCAATGTCAATCACATAGAATATTGTATTTTTTAAATGGTTTTCCAAGTAAAAAAAAATATTTGAGATGGTATAGTGTTGAAAGAACCTTTTTTTAAAAAACACACATATTTTTTTACTGTCAACATTTATATTACTATACTATGTTATCAATGTTATTTTATAGTTATTAATTTTTTTTAAGTGACAATTATAGCTCACACTACTTGACGTGTTATTCCATGAAATTAAATCTGGTAACTTTCTCAGCTGTCAGATAGGATTCTTCTGGGAGAAATTGGATTGAACAAAATACTACCCTTCTCTTAATGGTAGAATGATACATCCAAACCTTTTGTCCCCCTTTTATTGCTGCTCATCCCAAAAGTATCCACCTATATTACTCTCTTTCCTTTAGTCAAAGACTTAGACCTATGAAGTGGTAGCACACCCATTTCCCCAACAGAAGAACATTTGACTTCCAACAGTGAAAAACAAGCACATCATTGTGGAATATATTATGTTACAGGATACAGCATTATATCTGTCTTAATCTACATTACTCACTTAAACAAGCTCATATTATACTTTTTCTAAACTAGTTAATGTAATGTATATGCCTTATCACGTTCTTCCTACATTCTAAATATGAGGGATGTTTCTGACAGTTGGATATACCAAATTCGGGTCCATCACGCATTATCACGAATGGTTATAGATGGTTTATATTTGAAATTTATAATATGCTACTAAACCAAGTGTCTTAAGTGCTAGGATGAACAACAATCAAATCTTCCCCAAAATGTGGTCTTGAATTGCTGTTGTGAAAAGCTACTACCGACCAATCCCATTATTTGTTTGCTAGATCACGTCGCTCAGGGGCTACTTGGGATTCCAGCCCGCTTCATATTAGCCTTGTCTGCCCATTCCTCAAGGTAACATGAGTCACTGCAAACATTTAACATCTCAGAATATTTGGCCGACTGCCCTGCTTCAAAGCGTTCCGGGTTTACTGGGCTTGATGTTTCTATTACGTTCATTAACTCAAAGTTATTAATGGCTTATTCAAAGGAATAGGTTGAGGAAGGCTACTAAAAGAAAGTGGGTCCATATTTACGTGAAGAGAGAATAGCTGCATTGTACCGTTTAGTGTCAACCCTTATCTACACTTGGATTACCCTAATACTCTAAGGTAGATTTGATAGTAATGGGAAAAGTTCAAATCGCTTATCTGTATTATTTTAATACTATTTAGCTACGTGTGCTAAATATGTGAAATAATTTTTCCCCCCTCCTAATTGACCCAAATACTGGACTTGGTTTAAATATAGCATAATTTTGCTAAGAATCCTATTCTGAATGGCCTTTTTTCGCACCAAATTCTTACTATATGGTTGTTGTGTTTTTTT
>CABFOV010000524.1:101069-151872 GCA_902141375.1 Timema poppense
AATGAAGTTCCTACTACTGCTCTGGAAGGAAGGCCTTCCAGAATGAACTTAACTTCCTACTACTGCTCTGGAAGGTCTTCCAGAGTGAAATACCTACTACTGCTCTGAAAGGACTTCTAGAATGAACTTCCTACTACTGCTCTGGAAGGTCTTCCAGAGTGAAATACCTACTACTGCTCTGAAAGGACTTCTAGAATGAACTTCCTACTACTGCTCTGAAAGGACTTCTAGAATGAACTTCCTACTACTGCTCTGGAAGGACTCTAGAATGAACTTCCTACTACTGCTCTGGAATGACCTTTATCTTACGAAAATTCCACTATACAGTAGATTCAAGTACAAAGAAAGACCTTCTAAAACAGGCTTCCTACCAAAACCAGTGCTGTGGCAACATCAACTAAATTTAGTTAGTGTTGGCTATGGGGGATACCGTCCTCCTATGGGGTAGGATACACGGGCACTCGTGATGTCACGCTTGTGCCTCGGGGGAGTTGACTCGAGCAGGTCAGGCCGTGTGAAGATGTTGGAAAAGGTCGAAACATCTTCAGTGCACGACTCTTCGCGGTAATAGGTCTACTTTCACCTGTAATCGGTGGTATGGGGTGTGTGGCGTAACTATAGCCAATACACTCGTCCCATAAAGCGTACAGTGGCTACTCTCAAACCAATAGTATGCCCAAAACAATATTACAGTGGAGTATCTTAAACCAACAACATTTAATATAAAGTGTATAGCTGTGACTATCAAACCAACCACATTTGTATTATTATTATTATTATTATTATTATTATTATTATTATTATTAGAACCACGTCTTACTACCCGTTTGGGTTATACGCACTTATTATTATTATTATTATTATTATTATTATTATTATTATTATTAGCACCACGTCTTACTACCCGTTTGGGTTATACGCACTTACACTAATGTGTGATGGTAGGGTGATTGTGAGATAAAATAGAGGACCTACAGTTTAACATGGAATCCGAACCCCCGTGGAGACCTGGAATTCCTCACATTCCTAAGTTGGAGATGTGAGGAATTCCAGGTCTCCACGTCTGGTCAGAGGGGAGCCACATTTGTAATAAAGTGAATAGTGTTGAGCATAGAACTAACACCATTTCCAAAACATTAACAGTGGTCCCTCTTAAATCAACAATATAGATTTAATAAAAACCAACACACTGACGCATCACCATATTTTCCCGATTACTTGGCCTGGAAGCTTGAAATTTTGCTTGAAGGTCCCATTAAAGCAAGAGATGAGTAGAGGTTTGGTGAAATATTACGTCTAGGGAATGAAAAAACGAAGTTTGAAACTTTCAAAATTCACTGGTGTGTGTTTTGATCCTGTTCCTTTCTATAATTGGGAAAGCTTATTTAGAGATTTTGTCAAATTTCATCTCATAGGGGAATGAAGAAGAGCAGAAAGGGATGTGAAATTTATTTTCCTCTGATATTGGTGAAAGTTGGGGTTGGGGTTGGGGTGAATCTTGGGGTTGTTCGGTTCACAGAATACGGATATGATGACATAAATTTTAGTAAAGCAGCCACACGATGAGTCCAGAGATACAGACGGAGAGAATAGAGGAGCTTAAATTTTTCCCAATTAATAGAATCCACCTTCTCTGTGTGGTAGAAAACTGAAATTTGACAAGTAGGTAAAAGAATAATTCCAAATAATCAAAAAAGTATTAACATTGAAATTTTAAAATATGACAGGATAATTTTGTTTGAAGATTTCTTTTAGGCTCTAAGAGAGAATTGAGATCTTTGGGGGGGAAAGGAGGGGAGGAGATGTTGAAAGTATCAAAATTGATTGAAGAATATTTTGGACCATTGGACATAGAGCCTTGAAATTTAAAATTGTGTGTGACATCTTTTAGAGTTTTACCAATTTCATCCACTAATAGAGTGAAGAGGGGCAGAAATTTGTGTGACTCACTGACCCACTCATCACCGTATTTAAACAACCCCTGGGTCTAGAAACTTGAGATTTTGCTTGGCAGAAAGGTAGCTGGATTGCCACATATAACGAGAAAAATCTAAAATTGTATATTTAAAAATGGAGCTCCAAAAAATTGGGGGTCTATGATTAAAAAAAATATTTTTAGATAAGGGGAAAAAAATCAAATTTGGCAGACACGTAAAGAGAAAAAACTACAGATAAAAAAATTAATCTTAAAATTTTAAATTTATATTTGTGAATTGGAGAAAGGTGGGAGGATTTCAAAACCTAATAGACTAGTAAACAACACTTCCAAGTGTGGCAGAAAACTGAAATTTGACAGAGAGTTAATAAAAAAAATTCTAAGTAAGAGTTGTTTGAATGAGGGGTGGCTTACAATTTCCAAAAATTATATAAAGAACTATTTATCTGTGTGGTAAAAAACTTAAACTTGGTAATAAGGTATAAAGACCAATCAAATTAACCATAAAAGCCTGAAGATTCTAAATGGAGAAAATAAGGAAGGACACAGATGGAGGGAGGGGGCTTTAAGTAAAAATAAAAATTAACTTTAGCTAGAGCAGAAAATCGAAGTTTTCCAGGAATGTAGAGGGATTAATCAAAAAACAAAACAAGTGTTAAATATTTAATATTCAGAAAGAGATCGGTTGAAATATGGGTTTCAAAATTCCCAAAACTAAAATAATAAATTACTTTATAGTTTTGGTAGAAGATTGAAATTTGGCGAGAGGATCTAAGAACCAACCCAAATAATCATTAAGGTCTGATCCTTAAATTTAAAAATAAAGAAATACTAAATGGGGAAGGAGTTCCCCTCAAGATTCCTAAAACAAAGGTTAAAACCACTTCATGTACACAATAACGTGGTGATTCTCAAATAAACTATATTTTATAGGTGTTCAGTACATTTTTTTCCCATATATTGTCAATAATGTATCTTCATCGTTTATAAAATATATACATTCTCATACTTGTATTCCTACAATATAATAAAATTAAGTATTTTTTAATTGTTGAGATGTTAATTTAAAGAATTCCATTCTTGATTGATTTTCTATTATATTTTATAATCCCTGATGTATATTTTAAAATATGACTGTGTAGTATATGTCTACAGTTGAATTTAAAAAGTAATCAAGAACCATGTAGAACAAATTAAAGAAAAAGCGAGAAAACTAATAATTCCAACTAATTTTAAAATGTATGTATTATTATTTTTTTAAGTTGTTCCTCTATGAACCTATTCTAATAAGGGTATTAAAATTGAAATTTCTGCTCGTTGAATAAAGTAGACTAAAAACCCGTTTGCAGCTTTATTGGCTACTAAAAATACATTAACTTATATTTAGGTAAAGTACGTCTTAATAATTTTGTATAAAATTTACTATACACTAAGAGCGTGGCCTAGGGAGAAATCTGTGAAGTGAAATACGGCCTTCCAAAGACGAAAGGTTCTTCATCCCTGCTTTGGATTAAAACTATCCCCGGTTTGATTAAATAAAAAATTGGAATTAAAGTAACTTTTTAGTTCAAGATTGTCCTTTTCAAAATTACTTCAAACAATTTGTTACATACAAAATAAGAGATTTATAAAAGTGGCCAAGAAAAAAGGTATAGTTAACGTGAGTTTTCCGAACCAACTGATAGTATTTGAACAAAAGGTTCCACGTTAAATTAGATCTTGAATACACGACACACAATCCTTCAGCTATTAAATAATCACAGAGGAAGGTGAAGGCTCTAATTTCATCAATGATCTTTCTTAAAAAAAGACATGTGATGTGTATTTATCTGTCCAGAGTTTTTCTCGAACTTCCCGTTAAGTTACAAAACTGAAACCTTTCACATTGATTATTTAAGTGTTGTAGCTACCCCGAAAATTCTTAAAACTTATGTTTTTTCAAGGGTACTGCTCCGGGTGTGCTTAAACACACCTTGATCATGTATGTCCATAGTTTTTATAAGGCTTCTTGAAAGAGTACACAGTTGAAATTTCGGACACTGTTTTAGATACCCCCAAATTTCTTAAAACTGAAATTTTGCCGGGGGGATAACGCCAGGGGGGGATCCAGTACATTGTGATCACGTGACTAGAGTTATAGATAGATGTTTGACCTATGGGGCATGTCATCTTTATCAGAATTTTTGCGCTTGTTGGAGACAAGACTAACCTAGAATTGAACTTGGAGACCCTGGATAGGATGCAGTTTAACTCTGTCCATATTGTTTAAGCAATTTTTTTACATGTGTTTTATTTCATTGCATTGATAGTTGCCTGAGATATCGCTTAAGTGTCACTGGTATTGCATCAGGTTTGATATTAAGTGATTGAAAGCGCAATGGCCCCAAATTTGTTTTTGTTTTCTCGTCGTTTTTTGGTACCCTTTTGTCTTATACGCAAATATATTAATTAAAATAGTGCGGTAAGGACGAGGAAGGAATAATTTTGGAGGAACTGTACCTAAGCTAGCGTGGGGATATTGGGAAACCAACCTTAGCACACCCATGATTTCAACCCCGACCTCCCTCTTTGGTGAACCAGAATAAATATATTTTATATTTCTGCAGCCCAAGCGAAGGTCTTTAAGAGGGAGCGGACCACCATTGAATTACCACGTCTGTTCAATCTTGAGCATGGCTGAGCTCTTATAAAATACACAAAATATTACTTTGACCCATATCGGTGATCACTCAGACTTAACTTCAAGCTCATCTGATTAGGTTTTCCAGTTATGGGAGGGGGGATTCAAATCCCGGCTGATGGTTCTAAGGATATTTTTATCAACCAGTTTTCTACTCTTCCTCAAATAAAATGCGTGTATATTTTCTCTAAATACTAACCTAGCCAACCTTATACAAATAGTGAAATTAAATGCTGATAGCCCGGACAGATAGTAAAACGTGATGCAAATAGTAATAATAATAAGTAAAATCATGAATGCCTTCCTGGGTAACAAACCTCCTTTAGTAGCTATTTTCCGTTTCCCCTTATCATGAATTGAGTTTGGAAACCAACGTTAAACCCATAATACACCTGATCACTGTTGATAGGGAGGTTGGGGTTGTAATATCGGCTGGGTGAACCACGGGTTGATTATCCACATGTGATACATCACATTGTTTTTTCTCTACTTTCTCAAATACAGTCAGTGCGCATATCCTATAACCTACCCACTCAACCCATACCCTTTAAATTAAGCTGTTAATAGCCCTTGTTTTAAGCGTATTTTATTAATACAAAAAAATTAGGCAGAATTTGTATCGTCTGAGACAAAAGAGAGGGAACGTGTAGCTGTGTACAATTTATTTGTATTGAAAGGTAGATAGTTACTTTGCTTGGTTCCACTATGGCTTTTAAGTTTCAGGTTAAGCGAAGTGTATAGTGTATACAGGCAGGCAAGCTTACGTTTGCGTGTTTCTTGTTATTTTAGCATTGTCCGTTCGGGTTATACGCTTATGTATTAATTACTCTAATGGTTTTAGGTATTAGGAAGGTTTAATTTGAGTAAGTGCACCCAAATTTGCGGGGAGGGAGAGTGGAAAGGCATTTTGTAAAAAACCACCCTTAATACACCCGACCGATATTAGAACCTATATCTATATTATCAGCAGTCTAGTCTAGCACGAGAGTAGCGCGATATACCAGGGTTTTGACGTGTTACACTATGGCGTATCTTAGAGAAAAGGGTAATATTGCATTCGGTCAAAGTAGGAGTGCACATAGGTGGTTGTTGCGTGAAACGACAGAAACTCTCACCAAGAGCGCTAAACGATCGAACGTGACAGGTGAGAGAAAGACGCTTTCTGTAGATCCGTTTGTTTGACTTCGCCGGTCCTACAAGAGTATGTACAGGAAGTATTCAAAAGTTTTCCCACAACCTTGAGTGTTAGGTACTCGAACTCTACCATCATTGATCAGAATCGGTAAAAGTGATGTGTCCTAAAAAAAACTACAAAGGAAGTAAACGAAGAAAAAAAATTTGGAAGGATCTCAAGAATGTAGACATAGAATTTCTCCCACGCTGTCCCGTTTTAAAGAAGGTTGGAAATGGTAAATACAAGCCGATGTGCAGACTTCTGTTAATATATTGGCATCGTGAGATGGGCGTGTCGGTTTAAAGAGAAATGGGTTTGTTCCCTACCTGGTTCCCACTGGTCTACTCCCCTAACCCGTCCTCATTAGCGCTTGACTGTTCTGGGTGATATATCCCATCGACCCGTATCCAGCAGAATCTTGGACAAAGATGTTAGACTAGTCTTGTCTGTTATTCTAGGGATGGGGTTTAAATTCCTGCCCGGCAAATTGAGGTTTGTTTTCCCCCCAGAGGTTTTTCCATTGCATCCACGCCAATTTGGGTTATTTCTTTAAAGCGTATGTCAGCCACTGATTGATATATTTTCCCTGTCATATCAAATTCTCTAACTTTTACAGATATTCCCTGGTTTGCAAATGCGAATCAACCCTGATATAGACAGAGCTCCATAGATTTACTACTTTGAATTTATATCGTATATGATCTTGGTTTTTCTACAACGGTTAAAAATGACAACCATAGAGCATAATGTTTGGAGTATTAAGTCATGAAAGTAGATCTAATTGTTTATTCTACTACAAGTTACGTTTATTTCTTGATGTGTGGTTTTGTGAAGGTTTTTTATTTTTTTTTGCACCTTGTTTCACTACCCATCCAGCCGCTATATGCATATGTACACAATGGGAAAAGTATGAGGATGATAGAATTTTAAAGGAAATTTTCCCACATATTCGTGAAGAAAGAAAAGTAAACTATTCAGGAAAATACATCAGCAGAACAGCCAGCTGAGATTCGTACCACAACCTTCGCGTCCCACCGAACCAGATGAATTTAACGTCATAGCCCTCATGCTCACCGATGAGGGTTGTAGTGGTGCTACTGTAGGCCCGGTGTAAACAAACAGCTCTGAATAATCGCTCCATGTCTCACCCCTTCCCTGCTTGCCCCTCTCATCCCCAAGAAAGCAAGAGATGGCACCAGAGGATGATGACCCCTCTTACCAGGATTCGAACCCGTGACAGGTGTATGTGTATGTGAGCGAGTCTTCCTTCACCTCAAGGCCGTGGGAACTTCTCACCGTCCCAGCCTCTCTATCCTGGACCAGGCGCACAGAGAAAGAGAAGGGGGGGAGAGGGGTGTAGAGAGACGAGTCATCAGCGGTCGACCTCGCGGTTCGCACGCCTAACAAGGTAGGCAACCGGGTGAAGCGATAGACTCGCATATTACTTCACCGGGTTTAAAATAAGTACAGGAACGTAAGGCCATGACGACCTTTTTTTTTTATCATCAGTCCAACAAATTCTCGGCCACAAAAACATAGTACAAACATAGTAGTTGCGCTTCCAAGATATATTCAGTGATGTATGAGTGATTTATTAGTTTCATTCAAATCTTATCATTACGCTTCAAAACACCAATAAGCATTTTAATGTTGATTACATAACAGTTAAGCTGTTGTAGGATGTATTTGAATTAACTTTATTTATTTCGGTTAGTTTAAATTGCTGTCATTAAAAATGACAAGCTATATAAATCATAATAATTATGATTATAAATAATTACATAAATGATTTACTCTATGCTTTAAAAATACACCAGACGTCGCCAGTAATTTTGAGGTAGTCAGATTAATTGATTGTTAAATCTTACTCTCGGTAACAATATATCCCCATCGGAGGATATTCAGATAAAGGTGTCAGTCTCACCTATTCTGGTTTGATTCTTGATATGGAAGTTTAATTTCAAATCCAACACGGAGCTATTTTCTCCATAAATGCCTTCCTAATCTCCCTTCACGCAAGTTGAGGTACATTTCTAATAGAGTCTAATTTCCTCTTCCTTACCTTATTAGTACTGTTTATCATTATGTGATTTACCACTTCATTGTTTTCCACATATAATTAACCATGGTATTGTTTTCCACATGTTATTCACCACAGTATTGTTTTCTACGTGTGATTAACCGCAGGGTTATTTTCATCATGGGATATAACACATTGTCGTTTTCCACGTATGACTTACTACCGTAGAGTTTTCCACATGTGATTCAACCAAGAATTGTTTTCCACATGTGAAATACCACAGTGTTATTTTCTCCATGTGATTTACAACAGTGTTGTTTTCCTCGTGTGACTTACAACAGTGTTATTTTCCCCGTGTGATTCACCCTATAATTGTTTTTCCCGCGTGAAATTACCACAGAGTTATTTTTCCAATGTGATTTACAACAGTGTTATTTTCCCCATGTGATTCACCCCATAATGGTTTTCCATTTGTGATTCACATAAGTATTGTTTTCCCCATGTGATCTACCCCAAAGTTGTTTTCCATGTGTAATTCACATAAGTATTGTTTTCCAAATGTGATTTTCCTATCCCTTGTTTCCGTTAATGACGCTCCATTTACTCTCAACTACCTTCCTAATCCCTGCTCTATGAATTAAACCGTCAATAGTTGTGTCAAACATAATAATTTTAAAAAATATTGCAATAGCCATCATGATTACCGTGCATTACCTAGCAGTGAATTACTTCATTCCATTCACTTACTTGCGTGGTGGGTGCAGGGGTGGGCGCCTCTTCACCTGGCTCCAAGGGTCCTGCCGTCAGCCGGTGCAGCAACGAAGGGGGCGGCGTCCCAAATGACAAGGCCTGCACCGATGTGCACAGAGCAACTACCATCACCGTCAGCAAAGTGGCGCCACCAGCGCTCGACATAGTCGCTCTCACCGGGCCAATAGCACAGATCGTTCCACTTCAGACGCCAACTAGTTAGTCACTCATTAACCGGCGTATTTACCTGCGTTTTTAACAATAACTTATGAATTTGTACGACCCAAGACACCAGCAATGTTTTACCCAGTTAGGAGATGTACTTTTCTTTAGCAATAAGCAACTGAGGATTTATAAAATAATTCTATAAATATGGGTAAAAAGATGAGGGAGGGAAAAGAAAGAGGAACGGAAGGGCACACAAGTGTTTGAGGAGTAAAGGGGGCCGGAGGGGTAGGACTTGGAAGCGCAAGAGGGGAAGTCTACTATTATTACTTAGCACCGCATCTAATACCCGTTTGGTTTATACTCTTAAGTACTAATTAAGCTAATGGGCTAGGAATTGGGAAGGTTGAATATAGAGGAAGTGAACCAGCATTTGCGTGGAGGAAGAGTAGAAAACCATTTAGGAAAAAAAACTGTTCACCCGACCGAGATTTGAACCTCGATCTCCCCATCCTCGGCAGTCTATCTCAACACGAAATTAGCGCGTTAGCTAACTACGCCACTGAGGTGGGAAGGCTACTGGTTTTAATATAGTGAATAGGAGAGCTTGAGGGGAGGGTGGATAAGGATATGTGGGGTGGAATTTTTATTTATAGAAGAGTAGAGTAGAGGTTAGGGAGTCTGGGTGGGGGGATATGGTCTTATTTTAATTGAGTGAAGAGGAGTGTTTAGCACTTTAGGGTGTGGGAGGTATTTCATTATTTTATTTGTTAGTAGAGGTAAGTGGAAGGAGCTATTGGAGAACAGCCTATTTTAATTGAGTTTGTTTGTGTATTTGAGGTATTTAACGTGTACTTTCTGAACCGACTGATTATATCAGAACACGATTATTTCTATGAGGGTGACCTGGCGGTCTAGGGGTAAGGTGTCAGACTTCTATGCTGGCAGCCGAGGTTCAATCCTCGGTCCCGGCAAAGATTTATCTGATTACCAAACCCTTCCTTCACCTCTGACAAGACATCTTGTGAATGTGAGGAATGCCAGGCCTCCACCGTGGTTCGGATTCCACGTTAAACTGTAGGTCCTTCATTTCATCTCACAATCAGCCTACCATTACACATTAGCGTAAGTGCGTATAACCCGAACGGGTAGTAAGACGCGGTGCTAATAATAATAATAATATTTCTATGAGCGAGAGTGAAAGGGATTACCAATTTTGCCTGGAAAGCTATTTTCACAAACCTTTCAAGGTTATTTTACATGCCACAATAGACATGGGACCGATAGGTTTACTTCCACTCTGAAGGAAGCTATGTTAAGTATTTTTATCGTTCAAGGAAAATCCATGACACTAGCTGGGTTATAACCCACGAACATCGGGTCTTGAGGAGAGCACTTTACCCCAAGACGGCCAAGGTCGACTTTATTTGAGAAATAGGATAGTTTGAGGTGGGGGAGAGATATAGGCGGTGTTGGGGGATACATGACTGAGTAATATAACTATATAATTATAATTTTGTTTTAATAGATTACATATAATATTCAAGAATTCAAATCGCATTTTGTACTTGCGTTGAAATATTCATAACAGTGGTTTCTTAGCTTTTTTAACCCACGGCCCAATGAATATATAATTAAATTTGTCAAGGCAAACTATCAATAATTTTTAAGGAGAGATGTTAGGACAAATATTAAGATTGTGTTTAAGAGTTTGATAGCTAAAACTACAATTATTGTGTTAGTGTTTTCTTTTTTCTTTTTAAATTGAGCATTAGCTTTCAAAACATGTATTTTATTTCCTCAAACGTTTCTAGATTCTTTTCGACATTCTCCCGCAGCCCACCTGGCTGACCCTTCATGGCACACCAGTTGAAAAATGTTGATCTATAGTAATGAGAAGAAATGAATCGTGATTTACATGTAGGTATTTGAATAAAATTGTATCTATTTCACACACGACCTCACCTCGCTAACGGTAGTCAGTTTAACGGCTTTAGAGCCTTTTTCTGAACGTTTAGTGAGATAATGGATTTTTATCTAAAGCCAAGGAATGTGTTATCCAACTCTAACTTTTGTACAGGTGGTATCAATTTACACAATTTCAAACTAATTATAGCTTAGTCCATGCTGATTATCGTGTAAACATTTTGTTTTATACTTTTTTATAACATTCATTTATTTATTAGTTAGTTCAACACCTCAGTTATAAATTATTTATTTTAAGAGGCAAGGAGTTTGCTGGTGGAGGAAATGCACTTACATATTCCAGGAAAGATGGTGCTAAAACCACGATAGTAAATCGCATGTTGAAAATCACCACCAGTGAGATTCCAAGATTATAATCCAGGCCTCCCCATTAGAGGTAATCCAGTTTATTTCAAACTCTACACCCCTTAGACTCCGAAACCACCAGTGTAGGTTAAAAGACTCTTCAAGGCGAAAAAAAATGCATATTACTCAACTCAAATTTCCCAAAATATAAACCCAAGTTGAGTGTTTCTATGGGGCATCCCTTCCACCAAATCCCACCCCGGATCGATCCAAACACTTCTTGGGAAAGTGTAAATAAACCTATCCACTTAGCTATGTCAGTGGGGCCTAAAGTTATCCCTTAAGATGGGAGTGTAGGGAAAACGATACGAGTTAAGTGTGTTTGCAGTTTTTATAAAAAAATATTATTTTCGTCAAAATAAACCAAATAATTATTTGTTGGAAATGTATAATTTAATTTTCTTAATATGGTGATATCAACAGTTCTTGAATATTTGTTGAGAGTGTTCTGGAATTTAATGAAAACTATTTATCCTT
Organism: Timema poppense; assembly: GCA_902141375.1. Classification (NCBI taxonomy): domain Eukaryota; kingdom Metazoa; phylum Arthropoda; class Insecta; order Phasmatodea; family Timematidae; genus Timema; species Timema poppense. Next base: position 112,603 of record CABFOV010000524.1, read on the forward strand.
GTTTATAAAGTTTGTCATTTAATGGCGCTATGCTCATGACAGATATTCAAGAACTGTTATATCACCACGTGAAGAAAATTACACTCTACACTTCTACTAGAAAATTATTTGATTTATTTTGACCAAAATAATATTTTGCCGTGAAAAACTTCATAAGCACTGACGTTATCTCGCGCCCCCTACACTCCCACCTTAAGAGACAACAATGAGCTCATTCAGTCTAGACAGCAGCGAACAGTTTGATTTACGTGGGTTGGCTTGAACTACTAATCTGCTTCAATATAGGAAGAGATGATTCATGAATTGGAGCTAATGAAAGACAATTTTATAATATGCTGGTGACCTGGCGGTCTAGGGGTAAGGTGTCAGACTTCTATGCTGGCGGCCGGGGTTCAATCCTCGGTCCCGGCACAAATGTGGGGAATGCCAGGCCTCCACCGTGGTTCGGATTCCACGTTAAACTGTAGGTCCTCCATTTCATCCCACAATCACCCTAGCATTTCACATTAGCGTAAGTGCGTATAACCCGAACGGGTAGTAAGACGTGGTGCTAATAATAATAATATAATATGCTAAAGGAGAAATAACGATTTCAAAAATACAGCTAGAGAGAATATTAACGTTAATAAACTTTTAATTAATAAATGTGGAGTCCATGTTTAGTAACAACTAGAATCCAAACACTATAAACATATTTGTTATAAAAGTGGCTTAAAAAGTCGATTATCTCATATATAATTTTCAAATGTATATAAAGACAAATTGGGTATCAAAAAATTATATTTTATTTATTTATTTAAATATACACATGTTTGTTTGAATAGCTTATTTGTTGCTATGCCTAATCGTAATCCAATCAAATAAAAGCTGAATACGATTAGCTGTGATATTTTATTTCTTGTTGGCGCGTGCTCATTTTTATGAAAGATGTTTAGTGACTGAGATAACGTAATTAGTTATATGAGTTAAATTGATTGATAAAGATTTTGAATTATTAATATTAGACTTTATTTCAAGGAAGACATGAAATTTATAGTATTGATGTCCACAATAGAAGTACTAAATATAAAGAATAATTAAGCTATAACATAGTTAATCTAAATGCAAAATATCCCTTAATGCCACATTTTAAAATATTGGTGTCATTTAGTCATAACGAAGGTTAATGTTAAGAAATAAACTATAAAATAGTTATATCATAATTTAGTATGTTTTTCAAAATGTATCGAGTAAACTAAATTTATTTTCTTTCGAAATTTAGTAATAATTTTTTATTGTTGCCTATTTATTGACATCTTAAATACTAATTACTCGTTACATATTAAATTTTACTATATTTAAATTCACCCTTTTTTTAATCCACTTAAAGAACACTTAAGTTTGTTTCGGTCACAACCGTACGACCGCACTGTTAAGTTCACGACGTTATAATAAATTAGATCTCGTTCTACTCGCACACACGTGCTATATCATCCTCGTCACGGTCCCAAAAAAAAAACGTGCGGGAGAGCCAAGAAACAACTAACCCCTTCTGGTGCCTCCACCTGCCTTTATAACCCTGGAAGCTCCTCTCTCCCTCCTCTCTCCGTAAATCTGCGCGGTCAACCACTGCGTCACCAATCAATCTCATCACCTTAGCGGTCTTCACGGAGCGACAAGAGCTACAGATTTTGTATCATTAAGAGAGGCCATCTCACGGCTGATTAATCGAGATATTAGTTACTAGATTATTACCGAACAAGAAATAGAATCAAAGTGAAGTTATCTGCATTTTACATTTGAGAATAGTGAAATTGGGATCAGTTGAGTAGTTTTAAATTTTTATAATAATTATTTTTAAACTTGATTTTGTATTTTTTTGACATATGGTAAAAAAAAATCACTACTCTCGATTCCACTATTCTATTAAATTTTAATACAGAAACCCGCACCTCAATTCGACGTCTTGTTCGAGCTGTATTACCTATACAAGTTATCTGGGGATTGAGACGGACTCTTACGGTGAGATGGAAGGAATCCCGAATAACTTTATGTATTTGTGTATTTTTTAAACAAAATGTATTTATAGCTTCAGTAGTAACGTTTAGTTTAATTATTTACACACCTACTGTGTGGTTGCTTGGTCAAAAGCTTCACTTTCTTAAGGCGATGTGCCCTTTTCATTTGGCGTAGAAATGCAAAGCCATGTGAACAAACAGTTAGCTTCAAGAATTTTTAATATTTTACAATTTTCTTTACAGGAACGGTTTTTTCAAGAATAGAAGCATGTTGATTAAGTTATACTTTTTATATACACACCTCCTCTATAATTTTAACAGTGATCAAATATCGATAAAATTGAATTTTTTCAATAGAAAATTGCCTGCTTAGTAACAAAAAATAAGAAAATGTAACAATTAATAAACATTGATACATTATCTTAGAATGGGTGTTGAAAATATTAACATAAAAATTTCACTCTTTCTCGAAAAAAACTCATACTTCCATACGTATGATTTTTCCACAAGACCTGTTCGTTAGCTAGCACCATATATGGTTTCCGTGATCCATCTATTCTTGTTGGCGGTGAAGGATACTTTGGTTGGTTGTGAAGCCACGCCACCCCTTTCACCCTCCCAGCCAACTTCTCACAAAATAAGTTTTAAACTTGCACTCAACAGGGCCAAGGGCCTTAATTTACTAGAGGATGGTGTTCTATGAATGGTTCTCCACGCTCCCTCCACGAAGTTTCTGGTACACTTCCACAAAATTAAACCCTCCTCATCCCTAACTCATTAGCGTAATTAATACAAATGAAAATAACCTGAACAGGTAATAAGACGCGGTGCTAAAATAAATCTATAAAAAAATTATCTACCCAAAGTATAGTTATTGAATATATGTCATGAAGATAATGTATTTTAACAGGGCGTTTTAAATAAAGAAAAAAAAAGTTCTGCTCAATGGCCGCGATGTTTATGAGAAATATTTAAGAACTGTTGAGATTATTGTGTGTCGAAAATTAAGCTAATCATAGCTAATTAATTATTATTTTAATTACATTGACAAAAAATTATATTTATTTTTGATGACTAACAGAATACAGAGCCTACGGGAGAGCCAAGATGCGTTACTGAAATCCAGAAATCTTGCGTTATTTAAGAAGCGGTTAACTATCTCAAAATAAGGCTCAAGCTAATAGAAAGTTGAAAGGTATCAACATGTACCTATATCATTAAAAAATATACACTTTAAGTTTGATAATTTTTAAAGTATGATAAAAGGTTTGATTAATTTATTTTCAACAAAATTTTACACAAAATATTGCAGTTCTGAGATCTAAGTAAAAGATGATAAGCACGGATCTTACTAAAAAAAATTTAGTGATTCTTTAACAGAGCTACAACCAATGGTTTTAAGTCAATTGAAGATTATTTTAGGGGTTTTAAGCTACATAATTGCAAATTCGCACAATAATTACCTCATTTTGAGGATATTTACCGACCAGTAGGTGGTGCCCTTAGGTCAAAGTCTGTTATTTCGTTTCAATATGAGTGCGGACAAAGACATTAGTCTCATATTGTCTGGATTTCCGGGTGACAATACCGGGTCAGATGTGGAGAGATTTTTATTTTACCCCAAAGGCTTTCACTTTATCCCTGAACGCAATTGAAGGTACGCCTTCTCTACAAATTAGATAAAACTAGACTGGTTCCTTTGATCATGTCGTCCGCTGTTGATTTAATAAACCAAAATATATATATAAACTTAAAACTTTTGTGATATTTGTTATATAGGTTCCAAGAAAACTCAAAAAAGTTTTAAAAGTTCGCTCTTGAATGTGACACATTTAATTTCCACCAGAAACACGCTCCACATTGAAAATAAATGGTGTGACATTATCTTATAAATTTTCTCATATTGTGTATTATAGCTCCAAAGAAAATGTTCACATTTAGGTTTTTATTAAAGTACCTTTAAGTAAGTTTCAACCCGCCTCGGTGGCATAGTTGGCTAACGCGCTAGTCGTGTTGAGCTTGACTGCTGAATACGGAGAGATCGTGGTTCGAATCTCAGTCGGGTGAACTGGGGGTGGTTTTTCCTAAATTGTTTTCTACTCTCCCTCCACGCAAATGTGGGTTAAATTCCTTTAATTCAACCTTCCCGATTCCTTATCCATTAGCGTAATTAGTACTTAAAGCGTAAAACCCGAATGGGTGTGGTGCTAAATGATGATGATGATGATTATTATTATTATTATTATTATTATTATTATTATAAGTAAGTTTTACTCATAAAAACAAATACAGTATCTTGTCAATCACAATATAACTTGTTATACAAGTTAAATGAATTTTAATCCAAATTGTTCAAATATTTTTCAGAAATTTCAAGTTTTCGAAAATAATTTAGTTGTAAACAACCCTAAAATTAGTTTTAATTTGTTAAGATATAAACTTTTTCTTATTTATCATGTAAAATTATTCTCAAATACTCATTTTTAGCTCATATTTAACGCCCTTTTCAAAATATTTCAAGTTTTCTATAATTTGTCCTATGTAAACTACTTTTAAATTAATTTATTTTTGAAAAATAGTGATTCAATATTCTTGTTAATGTAAAATATTCTCGTAAACCAAATTGTTAAAGCTATTTTAGAAAATATTTATGTTTTACAAAAATCAGTCTTCACTAAACAACTATAGAATTATGTTTTTATAAAATAAAATAAAATTTTATTTAGTTATCTATGATGTAAAATACTTAATAGAGCCATTTTTTAAATATTTCAAGCTTTTAAAAAAAATTACATTAGCCTATACTACCCCTTAACAAATTTTTGCCCAACAACCAATTTTATTAATCATGTCAAACAACTTCTTGGTATATATTTTAAACAAAATCTTACGACATTTTCAAACAATGTTAAATTCAAAACTACCCTTAATAAGAGGTCTAAGGTAAAAATAAAAAAGTCCCTATAAAATCTAAATATCAAATTTGAGCAAAATCCATCAAACCATTTTCATCCATGACCAAGGATATACAGACAAACTTGTGGACATACAGAATTGTAAAATCCACTTTTGTTGGGTTGGGCTTACATAAAATGTAAAGATTCATTATGATCTCTAGATCAATTTTTTTCGCGATTAAAATAGGCCTACTTTCTCTTGATAAAAGACAGTAAAAACCTCGCATGATATACAAATTGGTGTTCGTGCTATTTTATTGTTTATAACTAAATTAATATCCTTTATTATATATTTTAAAGTGTTGTAATCAGTGGAGTAGGCAGGAAGGGGTGCTTTGCGGTAATCTAGTAAAAATGCGGGGCTTTTTTTCGTTTAATGTTTGTTGGAGTGCCATTAGGTAAAAAAAAATGTTGAAATTTATATTAGGGTTATAAAATATCATAATATCTCCCACCCCCTTCTATCACCTTCAGTACCCACCCACTCCTATCCCCCCATATAAGGTCTCTAGCTACGCCACTGGTTGTCAGTGATGAATAGCAAAGTCTAAACTATTAACAGAATTGAATATATACACATGTGAAAGAAGGCATAAAAAATATTGTTTGTCAAATAATGTATTACAAAGTGACGTTTAGCTATATTATCTCGGCATATTACGATGATAAAACATTTTCTTTTGAAACTCAAATTTCAAAATTTTATATAAATAATAACCTGCCTCAGAGGCGTAGTTAGCTAACGCGCTAGATTCATGTTGAGCTAGACTACCGAGGACGGGGAGACTGAGGTTCTAATATCGCTTGGGTGAAATGAGAGTGTTTTTTGCTAAATAGTTTTCCATTCTTCCTCCACACGAATACGGGTTCACTTCCTCTGTATTCTAACTTCCCAATTTCTAGCACTTTAGCGTAATTAATACTTAAACCTGTTGTAAGAAGCGGTGCTAAGTATAAGTACTCTATAAATATATATTTTATTTGCTTTGCATTTCACGTAGTGGTCGGTCCAAACTATTATTTTCACCGCGTCTAACTGCCCAGGTTATGCGGATGGGTTATTTATGAGGAAGATAATATTAATAGTAAGTGTATCCAAATTTGCGTGAAGGTAGTGTGGAAAAATATTTAGGAAATAAAGCTTCAGTACACCCAGTTGGGATCCGAACTTCGACTACCAGTCACCAGCAAACAAGATTAGAAGAGTTTGACATTTAGTCGGTGTGCCAACTGATGCAGGTCTTTATTTTATTATAAATCACAAATTAACTAAAGAGTTATTAAAAATTGCATGTGGTTTCGGAAACGGAGCTTTAAGCTCGCCGTCTATCGGAATGCTAAGACGCATTCCAAACATCATAAAGCCTCGTTATTTAAAAAAAAGGCCTGTTATTTCAAGGCGCATGCCAAAATATATGTGAAAAGTATCTACATGTCCCTATATCATTAAAAATCAAATATATTATTTTTTATGATCTTAAAAAATATATGTAAATGTGAGATAAACTTATTTCAAAAGACATTTGGTGCGAGATTTCTCAAATTCGAGATCAAAGTAAATAGCTAGAAACATAATTTTAACCTTTCGCAGACATCTATTGTTATTTTTTAACAAGGCCATAACAACAAAATTCCAAAATAATTGAAGATTGTTTTAGTGGTTTTGAAGTTTCGGATCTGCCATTGCCATAAGAAATTTCCCGTAAAGTAGGCCGTTCCCTTAAGGAGCATTGGACATTTTCAAAAAATGAGACACCTATCGTTACTTCTTAGCTTCCTTGATCTGTGATTTCCGTCATCTCGCGATCTACACATTTTACTTGCTATGGCTCCTACATCTTTTCCAACATCAATCTATTTGCTTCGTCTCGAAATCCATCACCATTTATTCCCATGGCGTTGTTCGAAGATATATGTTCCGACGAGTGCCAAAACTCATTAGCTAAACTCTTCTCGTGTTTGCCACACATCTCAGTCAGATTGTTTACTCACTGACATATTAGGGCTCGTTTAAGATAAGTTCAGTTTATACCCTACACCACGAATACTAAGTTATGAGTCGAGGAAATACCACACAGCTTAAATAGTCTTGACAAAGAGCATTCAGTTTATATTTGAAGATGTGAACTTTGGTAATGTAGAATTCTTGTTTTATTAAGGGTGCAATTCATCAAACTAGTTTTATTTTCACATTTAATTTGTTTAAAAATTAATTTAAAGCGTATTTTAAATGTTAAAACGAATATTAATACACTATAATTTTGTTTATAGAACAACAGTTTATTGAACCTCTGAGTCTTGAAAATAGGATTTTTTTATTAAACTATATTCTTGATATTTTCCTTTAATCTAAAATGTATATTTACATTTCATAGCCATTTACTTATAGGTAAATTTATCCAAAACTGTTATTAGTAGTAAATTTACCCCGGTTTCACTGTAAATAAATAATTAATAACACTTTGACAATAAAACGGCTTGTGCCGCACTTCAGACAATTAGCTTTAATTTGACATTTTATTTGATTACAAATTGATAAAAATATTAAAAACTGGCAACACTATTTATTATTATTATTTTTATTATTATTTTTAGGTGTATTGTCTTAGGACAGGTCTATTCCTTTTATCAGTGAATTTAGACCACCAATGCACCCTGTCCTTAGCCTCCTCCATGAGCTCCCAGAATTCTCTACTTTCATTCAAGTCATCTTATATTATAATTCTCCTTCCTAAGCTCCCCTTTTTCTCAATTTTTCATCGTATGACATCGTACAGATGACAGTTCCTGCTAAGGATGTGTCCAATCCAGTTTGTTTTATACCGAAGAATCACATCAAAAATTGTTATATTCTTACCCATTCTTCTAAATACTTCTTCATTTGTCACCGTGTTTGTCCACCAAGTGTCAAAGATCGTCAAGTATTTCTTTTCTATCTTCCTAAGAGTCCAAGTTTCTGCTTTATGCAGTGCGATGCTCCAAATGTAGCATTTCATCAATTTCTTCCTCAGTTCAGAACTCAAATTGCTGGTTTGCGATGACCTCTTATTGTTAAAAGCTTCCTTGGCCATGGTTATTCTTGACCTTTTTTCATTGGTGTTGTAAGCATTCTTTGATAGCTGACTTCCCATGGACATTACTTATGTTTTCCAGCTCCTGGTTTCCAATTTTGGTTTTCAGGTGCTCTTCCTTTTTTTAAATCACCACCATTTTTTACTTCTCAATGTTGATCTCTATGCCATATTTTCTACATATCTCCAATAACTGGTCCATCATTTCCTTTATTCATCTCTTCTTTTTTTTGTCAGCAGTGCTAGTTCATCTGTGTATTTTATTGTGTTGATGGAGCGTCCTCATATCCTGAAGTTGTCACGTTACTTCAGGACTTCTCTGACCAGCCACTCTCCATGCAAATTGAACCGATTGTGTGAAAAACAGCACGCTCAACTCACTCGTCTTCCTAACTCTACGCTGTTGGGCTCATTATCATTCAGCCTCACCTTCACTCACTGTACCAGGTACAGGTTTGCAATCAGTCTTCTTTTCCTCCAGTTGATGACAATATTTTTCAGTATTCCTCTCTGGTTCTTCCCCTTCACTCTATTGAACACCTTTAATTATTCTCAGTATCCCGATGACATATCTGGTTCATTTTCCTTTTAGCTCGAAGAATCAAGGACTTGCCTTGAGCCCTTGTAATGAACCAGGCCAAAGGCCTATAAAGAAGAAAGAACAAGAATCCAAATGGGTCTTCTTCCATCACACTTTCTATTTTCTGTTCCAGTCACCTATTAAGTATTCTTGCCACGATTTTCCCACATGAGAGATTAGGCAGTGCATTTCTTGGCTTGTTTCTTCGTCTTTAGAGTCACCACAATACTGTTTACAAAATGACGTTGAAATGTATAGTTTTTATGGTTGTTTTAATTAACTATCTCAAAGACAAGACATGTTATGTATCTTATTAAGAATGAGAAGTAGTGAGTGAATAAAACTTTGAAAATGAGAGTGAAAAAATACCTTTTATAACAACTAACTTAGGTAAGGGTTACATCTGTTAGGTACCCTTTCTACCCCATGGATAGCCCTATATTTGGTAGCGGATAAAACACTTAAGATCATTTCTCACCCTACTGATAACACCTAGCTTACAGTTCTTAAGAGCCCGTTCCACCCCACGAATAACTTCTTACTTAGATAGATAATACAGCTCGAAACAGACACACTAAGAAAAGGAAAAAATCTTATGAGGAATAATGGTGTAAACCTTATAACCAGTGGCAGCTCATGTCGTTAAAATTGGAGCATTACCAAAATTTTAATAGAAGAAATTTTGCTATTACATAAGGATACGGTAGTCAAAGTGTGTAAGCTTAGATTAATTTGTCCTGTGGCACGCAAAGGTGATGATAGGCGTGTACACTAAAGCTCAATAGGGAATCCAGAAGATAAGCAAGGCGTCATTAGGAGGATAGTGTTAAAATAGATTGAGAGTATGTAGGGGATCAGATGAAAACGTCTCAGAGTAGATTGGATGGCAAGTTTACACCAGATAGTTATTGTGTTAGTAAATTGGTAAGTTATCTATGCTTGTTTGAATAGTAATAACAATACCAAACACAACTGTTGGTTTACTACTTGAAGATAAAATCAGGCCTCCTCTATTTAATACTTAAAACGTGTATATTAATCTATGTTGAAATATTTAACTTAATTTATTAATTTGGGTTCATTATCAAACAGTAGATAAGGACAAAAAATGAATTGGTTGAACTACATCCATGTCACTAGCTCAAGTATATATCATTGAAAATATGATTTGTATTGATCTCATGTTTTTAATTACTGGTGCATCTGTTTCAGTGGCCTCATGGAGAGTGACTATAAGGTGTCACTCTCGTGTTAAACTAGATGACTAAACGATTACGGTAAGAATGGGGTTCGGATACCGGTTGGGTGTGGTGAGGGTGGTTTTTCCTAAATGGTTTTCCACGCTCCCTCTCTACAAATGCAATTACATTAAATTCAACCATCTTCATCCCAAACTCATTAGCGTAATAAGTATATATGCGTATAACTCGAACAGGTAGTAAGACGCAGTGATAAAAAATTACCTGTGCGTTTTCTTGTATCAAAATCCTTTTGATTGTGAAATTTGGTTGATAAGATCAAGTCTTAAAATTTTGATCATATAGGTCTACATATTAATATATCTGTGTACAATTATTATTTGATTATAAAAAGACAAAAAAGAAACAGTAAAAATTTTGACCACGTCACTTTTGATGTGGAGAGAGGGGGACACTAAGTCAGTTCCCATAGCCCCAAAACCAAGACCCCCCTCCTACAGGCCAGCACTGCAACGTCTTCCTACCTGAGGCTTCGGCTGAGAAGTTCCCACGCCCTTGAACACTGTGTGACGTCACCGCACCGACCAGTCTACCTGTCTCTTGACTCGTTCATGGCGCGATCACTCGACTATAGTGTAGCCTACTTGAGAAACGAGAAGTTCCTCAGATTTGTATTATATAGTATGTTCAATAAAGTTGTCTGCTTAAAAAACTCATTTAAGTTTACTATCTGAGAAACGAGGATTTCCCAAGATATCTTTTCTTACAGTGCCGCATCTTACTACCAGCTCGGGCTGTACGTGTATTTACTAATTACGCTAGGGGTGGGGTATGAGGAAGTTTGAATTTGGAGGAAGTGTACCCGTATTTGTGTGGAGATAGAAAGAATGGGAAATTATTTAGAGAAAACTTCTCTCAAGACACCCACCCACTTATCGAACCACGATCTAAGAATTACCCTTCATTGTCAGTATAGTCTATAGCAAGATTGACGTCCTAGACCATGCGGCCACTGAAGTGGGTCCCAAGATCTTGATGGTATAGTATGTTAATTAGAGTTGCCTGCCTGAGGGAAAAATAGTTCTCAAGATTCAAATGATACAGTTTGTTCATTAGAGTTGCCTAATTGAGAAACGAGGAATTTCACTCTCAATATCTTCAATAATTATGGCTATGATAATAATAAAAGTTCAAAATTAAATTATAAATTTTTTGTCATGGGTTTAGCAAAAAAAGTGTTTCCGAATCGTTAACTTTATGCCGAAAATATGTTTTGTTGGTGGAGTCTTTTCTGGGAATGATGGGTATATAGGGTGTATGCATCATAACTTCAAAAATATAGGGTTAAGGGTTTTTTTTCCTTTTTGACATGACTTTTATAAACAAGTGTTTGAGATTCGTAAACTTAATGTGGATTTGATTTTTTTATTGGGAATTTTGTTTGTCTGTGAGTCATTCTTATTGTTATAGGAATGAAGAGCATTTATTTTAGTTACAAATTTAAAAATATTTGAACGCCTATTAATCTTTTGGGTTTTTTTGGGGGGAGGGGGTCTGCAAACAATTGTTTCTGATTTATTATACTAATTCTAAAGAATAACTCCCTACACTGTGTGACCACCGATACAAGAACAAGAACAGAACCAGTTCCTTCCATATCTCTCAAAATAAGATGAACCTATCACGAAAGGAATATAAAGTGGGGAAGGATCGCACAAGAGACGCAGCTTGAACCGTGCCCCCAAATAAAGCTCCCATTCCCACGAGGTATAGCCTTTGGTTTCTCCTCGTATCACGTACGGAATGGCCGTCTGTTCGTCGTAATAAATAGATATTACGTGCCCCTCCGGGGTATCTTGAGCAGAGAACAAATATTCTGATGGTAAAAAACTTCACCATATTGTGGGAAAAACACAACTATCTCTCGGATGCACACAGGATATTCTTTTGATTTTTTTTATGCACCACGTCTTACTACTCATTCGGGCTATCCGCATTTACCACGCTAATGGTGTAGTGATGAAAGTAGAATTTATATTTTAACATATGTGAATTACTAAACGCAGAAAGGAAACATGTCAAAAAACCCAAACCTTTCAGTAGTAATAAAATAAAAAAACAATTTTTCAATCCAGAACTTGTTCCCTATCTGCGGTATATATAATTTTAAAGTGACATCACACAATGGTATTTTACAACACATTTCTTTTAGGCAGTAAATTATGCATATGTTTATAAAGCCATGAATTTGTGAATAAATCAATTTACGTATTTTGTGGACATATTTCCTTTCTGCGATTAGCATTCATATATTTGCAACTGTTACGTTTCATAGATGATATTAATTCTTATACAATAATACTTTAGTAATAAGGTAAAATACTATTAATTTTGATCACAAAAATATATTTGTGTATTTTGAAAAGTACCTTCATACTATAATCGTGTTATTGTACTTAAACACTATATAATATAAATGCATATTTCGACCTCATTTTTGTCGGATAAACCTAACTCAAATGTATGCCATCGCTGAAATTATAATAAAATATGGCACCTTAGATCAGTTGGTATCATGTCTGTCTGCTGAACTAAGGGTCCCGGGTTCTATTGCTGGTCTGGCCGAAAAATGTATAATTGGTAAAATGTGGGTTCATAGTGATGAATTAACGTCTGGGGTCTGGGTGTTGTGTTTGTTCTAGGTGTACGTTAGTTTATAAGTCGTGTGCTTATATAATCAATCTGTTCAGAAATAGAACGTTAAACACCTCAAATAAATTATTTAAAAAATTAACTATAGTAGAATAGCTCACATCGGTGGACATGCAGTTCATAGTTATGGTTTATCATTACGGCTCTAAATGTGGAGCCCATTCAATCTGGTTTGCCAGTGACGGGAAGTTAGGGTTCCAATCCCAGCTAGGTGTACTGAGGGTGCATTTAACTAAACTGTTTCCAACTCAGCTGTTTTCCACATGCGATATCGTTTCCTATAAAAATTTTACTTCCCTCATTCCTAGCTCATCAGTGTAATCAAATGTGTATGTAGCGAACGGGTAGTAAGACAAGGAGCAAAAAATTATAGCGTAGTTGTGTAAGGATGTTAAGTTAACATGCAATGGAAAAATTCTGTTAAAACTGAAAAAATATTAATAAATTATTTAGTTTATCAGTGTTGACATTATATGCTACAAGTGAAATGTGAAAAACATCAAATTTGACTAATTAATATATTAAACGTGCGCTTTATGAATATACTTATCAAGATTGTATAGAATTAGAAAATTAACATTAGCCTATGTGGTATATAACCATTTTCATGTAGTGCCATACCAATATTTTTATTTCTTTTGGGGTGTAGTATTTTTTACTTCTGGATCACGTGGACAATTTCCCTAAAAGAAGATGCTAATATATTTTTACCATTTAATCCCTCATAAGAAATTCTGAAAAAAAACTAATTTGGTGTTTGGGTGTCACTTATTTTAAAACCCTCCAATATGCTACTAAACAAGGCATTGAGAAATAATTTTAAAATATCTTCATAATAATTTCAATTAATTTTCATTTTCCTTTACTAAAGAGCTAGCCAATATTTACAGGATAGTGCTGAAAAAATACAAAACCAATCATGACATACAAAGTAATTAATAAATTATCTTAGTGTACAAGAGATTATAATGAAACAAATTTATAAACTAAATATTAATAGTAATAATAATAAATAAGAAAACAAGAGTTATAATTTAACAGTAATCATTATTTTGTGAAAAGTCCACGCTAGACAAATGGACAATAATTAGGGAAAGGGTTTTTTTAATAATAAAAATCAAAATTTGGAAATCCAGAGCTAGCACTACTTATAGATAGGCTTAGAAAGCTGAGGGCTTAAGAACTATTTATAGAAAATATTTTATGATTTTGAAGAAGCACAAGAGGCGACAATGTTCAAAGGCAGATTGAAAATAAAGTGTGCTATTATACATGTTAAAAACAAATATTATTATTATTATTAGCACTGCGTCTTACTACCAGTTCGGGTTGTACGCAATTACGCTAATGTGTAATTGTAGGATGATTGTGAGATGAAATGAAGGACCTACAGTTTAACGTGGAATCCGAACCATGGTGTAGGCATGGCATTCCCCACTTTCACAAGTTGTGATTAATACACGTCTTGTCAGAGATGAAGGAATGGTTTGGGAATCAGATAAATCTGTGCCCGGACCGAGGATTGAACCCGGACTCCCAGAACCGAGGTATAACACCTTACCAACAGGCCACCCTGTAAACAATTATTACATAACTATAGACTACAATAATTTCAATTTAAATTTTCTTTATTATAGTGCTGGCCAACAGTCATCTGACCTATAACAGGCCAGCACTTAAAGTACACAAGTACCATACAAATACATATATTTACACGAGAAAATAAGATAAACAAAAATGGCTAAATAATGTTATATAATGATTAATAGTTAAAAAAAAAGTAATTAATAATGATAATAATAAATAATAGCAATAATAACAAAAAACTAAAGAGTGGTTAAAAGCAGTAACAATATGCAAAAAATAAATCAGAATATTGTAAAATTTAGATATTATAGGCAGAACCTCTACATGCTAAATTATTGATATGGGATTTCCTTAAATAACTCTCTGATTTTAGCTTTTCTTTTATGATAAAAGTCAAATTTGACAAATCTAGAATTGGCACTATGGATACAATGACCTAGAGGGCTTACCATATAAGAGCTATTGAGAAAAAATAATTTTGGATTACGAGAAGCCCTAGAAGGGATATGAATGCCTACATGATCAAGGGCAAATTTGCAATAAATTTTGCTATTGAATATATTAAAAACAAACAACAATAACAATAATAATAATAGTAATAGCTATATTTTCTTTAGCTCCGCGTCTTACTATCCGTTCGGGTTATATGCTTATGTACTAATTACGCTTTTGGTGTTAGGGATTAGGAAGGTTATATTTAGAGGAAGTGTACTCGTATTTGCGCGGAAGAAGAGTATAAAATCATTTTGTAAAAACCACCCTCAGTACACCCAGCCAAGATTCGAACCTCAATCTCCCCATCATCACCAGTCTAGTTTACTGCATGAGTAGCGCGTTAGACCATACGGCAACCGAAGCGGGTAAATATAATTTAAAGAGGGTTTTGAACCCCATAAAACCCTCTAAGCACATTCCTGCCCTCGCTTGGCAATCCCGCTGCATCTTTATTCGGCAAACCTATGTTATAATTGAATGCGCACCCTGAACTAGGGGTATATTGTCCTTCCGCCTTCTTAGTACTCTTTCAGTACCAGTAATATTGGACAAAATTGATTGTCCTCCCCTAATTGCATGGCTTAAGATTTCTTATCGAACACATATGAGTCCAACAAGTCTCTAATATATTGATTTGTAGTTATGTAGGATTAAATAAAAATAATAGTAGTCAACCTGTAAGCCATTTTATTCGAACACGCTTTGATGCTGAATCAAATTAATACTCCATACTGGAGAAATTCGCTAAAAAAAGAGCAATAAATACCAGGTTGAAGTGTTTGTGACTTTACTATTGTGTGTAAAAAGTTTTAACCTTATTGATTAGCCATTTTTCTCAGATAAGGTCACAGACAAGTATACACCAGATCCTTAACCTTACGGATATGTCACTGCTCCTTGAGCTGGGCTGAGTCCATCAACACTGGGGTTCGGTGGTGTCAATGATCAGTGATAAAAGCACTTACAAAAGTGCGGTTGTTAAGTGACTCACTTTTAACATGTTCGTCATAAAGGTAACATTTTACCAATCGTAATGTGTAGTTTGCGTAAATTGTTTGTGAGGTAGGATTGTGTGATGAGGGGGTTGGGTTAATACCTGAACCTAGCTTTGTGAAAGTCGGCCAACTGACTCGAGAGGGATATTTTTCTACTGCTCTCTAGTGAAACCATGTTTAAAATAATCTCTTTATTTTGTAAAAAAAATATGCCCCTTGATAGCACCTAGCGACTTAAGCTCTCCCAAGGAGCACGGCCATTTTAACCTGGAAGATGGGGGTCTGGTGTATCCTTGTATGTGAGCTAGGACAAATACTTATCATAAAAAAAATATTTATGTTTTTTTATGACTTTTACTCTCCTGAACTCCTTTAACACGTTTTAAAACCAATCATAAATAACTTATATTACTTTTTGGACGGAACCGTTTCAGAATTCATATTTCAATGTTTTCTAATTTCTTGTGTTTTTTACTCATCCAAACTTACCGTGAATATAACGTCATGTTACACGCCCCACTTCCTTCTCCACGCACCTGAACAAAAAACATTATGGCACCCAAGTTTAAGTACCCATCCATATTGTCTCTTGCCATCAAAGTCAACATCAATCTACTACACATACAAACAGAACAAATCTAGTATTCAAGAATTTCATGTGACCACACGTTTTGTTCGAGTTATTCCCCCTCCCTTCCCCCTGCTCGTCAAAGGAATAGTCAGTGTTCCATGTCAGGTGTATTCGCTTAACCTTCAAGGACGGTCGTGACGCGGTTGTGTATTCAGAGAGCGCCGCTAGATGTCACCACTGGGAATCGGCGTCCCATGAAAAAGAGCGTGGAATGTTTAACTAAACATTATATATTGAGTGGAAGGGAGAATTGATTACATAAATGCACGTCTCAAGCCAGCGAGATTATTTTTTTCTTCAAATAAAATATATTCTGAGAAATTATAACAAACAAGCATTGTCATTCATTTGGGATACCTGAAGATATGTTACACTTATGAGAATAGGAACAAAGAAGGTAAAAAAAAAGAACTACCCGCATTCTTGGGAAGTAAATAGACACCTAGGTAAACTCAACCAGGATTCAAGACCCTGTGATGATACTGTTTTGGACCCCTCTCATATATTCAAAAAGTCATGGATGAAGTCTATTTTTCTTTAAAGAACTGTATATGGAGTTTCCTTTTAATACTTCATCCATAGAGAATCATGTGTTTTCAGAAGTAATTTCAATGTATTGTGCTCAAAACTTTCTTTCTTTAAAAGGTCAACTCCGTTGTGTTTAAAAGATCATGTGACATCATGGCTTCCTTTAACCAATAGGAATCTAGCCTTCACAACATCAGGTTGCCAGGAGTTCTCCTATTAGTTAGTTTTAACTCTGGTGACAAGGAGTCCAAGAATCAAGGGGTAGGTTGTATATATTAGCAGCTTGAGCGTATAAATCTAGACACTGGTATATTAATAGACAGTGACAGTACCCAATATACAGAATACAGGACATTGTAATATCACAGAAAAACAGTCCGTAAATTAACAAAAACTGTATCACTTAATATCAAATCTTCAGTACCGAAAGTGTAATCATCTAAATAAATCGTGTGCAGCATTACAAGTTTTACTCATTTCATAATAATAAGAATTACATATAATCAGATCACAAAACCGTGTACAAGTGCGCAGCAAGGCATGCACGCGTCGTCATCATCATAAAACCCGGTATCGTTATACTTACTGCTCACCGTAAGGCATATCAGGGTCCACATCATTACAACCTCATTATCACAACCAGCATAAAATCCGGTATCACTATAATTGATGCCTGATCGCTGGGCAGAAATCATAATCATTGATGCCCATCGCGGTGCTATCACAATAAAATCCCATATTATAATAGCCCCGAACTCACCGTCATCAGCAAACCAGACAATACGAGACTATCGCCCTTGTCCACGTGACCACTGGTGCAGGTTACTGGTCCAATATAGATCCTCTTAAACTTTGACTGACACATCAATGGGTGGAATTAAGAATTCAACTAAATGAAAATAATATCACCACATTCATTATCATCGTTTTAAAGCCAACGGCATAGCGGAGAGCTTGGAAGAGAAATTCACACCGAATGACGATCCAGAAGACTAAGACTAGAGAGACATACGGGCTAGTAGAAAACTTTCTTGGAAGACCACAGTACATCATCTGAAACACTTCACACCACGGTAAATAAAAGAAGGAATTAGGAATCTAACTCTCATCATAAGGCCCCAGGAGCAGACAATATAAAGAACTATTATAAAAAGACTTCCACATATAGCAATAAGCTACCTCATATAAACCTACGACCAAACTTTAAGAAAGAATTACTACACAAAAAAACTAAAAGGCCATGTAATAACAATAGTAAAACCAAGGAAAATCCCAATTTCCCGACAAAATAAAATACCCATTTTCCTCCTTGACTCGATAAGTAAGCTGTTCAAAAAATTACAAAAAATAATCCTGGTTCAACTAAGAAAAAAATGTGTTACCAGATTTCTAGCACGGGATCCAAGACAAACATAGTATGAGGCACGCATTAATCAGACGATTTCAATGACAACAGAAACACAGTCACCTTCCTAGATAAGACATTTCCCACTGGAATGATTAGAAAAATGACAGACATGAGCCTCTCAGACACACTAGTACATAAAGTCTATTCAGCGTGGGAATTGTTTTTTTGAAAGGCCTTGTCCCATACCATAAATCTATTATATAGTAGGATATTGGTAGGAAAAAAGACCTTTAAGAGAGTAATTCCTACCGTTAATGGAGTATACATCTCATGAGAAGCTACTTATCAGGCAGAACTATTGTAGTTCAAGGAGAAGGAGCACTCTCTAAATAAATACTGCTACTACTAGCTGGATTCCTACAAGAGAAAGTCCTTTCACCCACTGACACATTACAACATTTACACTAGCGACATACCGAGGCTACCAGGTTACCAAATTACCAGGTATACAGACGACATGGTAATTTATTTAGAAGACTGAAACATAGCTAGAGCAGAGAAAAAGATCCAAAAGTATCTTGAGATTTTAGAGGACTGGTTACCAAAATGGAGAACAAAGGTGAACGTAGACAAAAGCATCAAAATAATATTCGCCTTAAGATGAACAAGAACAAATATGAAATTATACGGTTTGGAAGCATCATTCCCCAACTGGTAGAAATTAAGTATCTAAGAACAACACCAGATGGAGTACTTTAATTCAAAACTCAAATTAATAATGTGAAAAACTCAGTCACAGGTAAAGTAGTCAACAGGTACCCACAATTCAAGACAAAGACAAAAGAAAGACAAAGACAATGTTGTATGCAAGCCCTATAAGATCAACATGTTTATACAGTTTCTAAGAATGGGGAATGGAAACCGAACTGCACAAGAATAAATAGAAAACTCGAAACAAAATACTGAAACGCTGATAGAGGCATTTTACAGAACACTAATAACAGAACTGCATACGGCATCCAATAGCACAGCAATGGAAGACACAATAAGAACAATAAACGATAGTTTGTTGTACAAAATATGTGAAGACTACGCCAGCCAAAACATCATTGTACTGGTAAAAAACAATACAAGAGCAAAAACAAAACACTGAAGACCAATATGTGAGAAAAACCAACCTCTCCACTGGAAACAGACCCCATCCAACGTATAATTCCTGGAAACTACTATCTGAACCCAACACCAATAATACTAATAACAAATTCTTATTCTAGACTCATCCATCGAAATCAATCCCGCATTCTATTACCCGAGATAATAAACAGCTTTTATTTCAGAAATAGTACCTAAGAACAGACTTGTTCCCCTCTGCAAAACCTTAGTATCCCTCCAATGGGTGCTGGAACCAATAGGAGGGAACACGGTTGATACACAATATGATGGCTAAACACAAAACATAATACTAAAACACAAAAATAAGTAAAAGCATAAAAATCTTAGAGCTTACATAGTAACTTAAACCATTCTCAAAAATGTTATACTGATCAATAGCTTCATTATAAGAGAAATTCAACCACCATAAGGTTTTAAAACTATTAAAGCTAAAAACAACCAGGAAGGCTGAAAACCACAATATGGAATGTCCGATTAGTACTGAGCCTTGACTACTTGTGTAAGAGTCCGTTAAGCTATCCGTGCTAAATTATTTATATTTTGGGGATTTGATCCCATGCAGGGATTATTATAGTTACTATCATTAGTATTCAAATACATTGCGCAATCCTAACAATGCAATTCATCGAAGTTGCTTTAACTGTGCTATTTTCTCCCCAAGTGCATTCTTGCCAATGTGCATCAATAAATTAAGCTAAAATGACCAAATCTTGCTCGCAAACCATAAGATCAAAATTATTGTTTTATTAAAGATAAAATTTTGATAACGATGTCTTACTTTTATACTCATTGGCACTAGATCTCGAAAGTTAATTGCGGCATTTTCCAAAGTACCTTTATTTTGTATTAGATTCGTCTAATATCATAAAATTAAAATTGAAATCCATTACTGACATTCCGAATAAACAAATTTTTAAACGAAACTTAAAGTCACCTTATCAATTTTATAATAATCATCGGGGTTTCCTAAAACAAAAAAGTATTTTTGTCTTTTTGATTAAGAAAAAAAGTTTTTTATTTACAATATCTATTTTCCATCAATTCACTAAAAAAAAATCTTGTAATTAAAATTGATTTCGTAAAGTTTGAAGCCAATTAAAATTTTGCTATTTTGGGTCATCTCTTTCCTCGTCAAATTGGAAACTATTAAAAAAAGGCAACAATATAGCTTCTTTATATAAAAGAAATTTTTTTTTGTAAATTATATTATTTATAAACATCATAAAAGGTATGGTGCATCCCACATACTTTATCTCTCTTTTATATTAAAATAGAGATATTTATTAAAAAATCTCGTAAGCTCATTTACTATGGGCTATGGAATTAGGAACTCAAAAGTTAATTGCCGCACTTACAAAAATACACCACCTATACGTATCTTGAACTAGTTTTATCCAGTCCCCTTCATTACATCCTAGCTCTTTCAGGTCAATTTTAATGTTATACTCCCATCTCCGTCTATATCTTCCCAATGGTTACTTCCCATCGGGTTTGCTAGCCGGTACCCTGAACAAGGTTCTAGATTCTCCCATTCGCACTACATGTCTTGCCCACCCTAAACTACAATACTTGATTATCCTAACAGTGTCTTGTGATGTGTCCAAGATGCGTAACTCATCATTATGTAGCCTCTTCCACTCCCCAGTGTCATCATCCCTTTTTGGACCAGATATCTTCATAAGCACCTTGTTTTAGAACACTCTAAATTTGTTTTAATCATGTAAGGGGAAAACATGTTTTACACCCGTAGAGAACCACCGGTAAAATTATTGTTATTCTTTATTTTACTTTCTTTGACAGCAGGCGAGAGGTCAACAATTTACTGACCGAGTAAATATTTGTGATAATAATAATATAATATATTGTTGCAGAAATATTCCACTGAAAATAAATCATACATACGGTTACAGAAACATTGATAAAAGAGGTACATTACATCTCTGTCCACCAAAGAGCATAGCAATTAATTCCTGCTTTCAAAGAGTTCCATTAAAAATATATTTATTTACGTATGACTCAGAGACTTTTGGTTTTATAAAATTATATTACAGATAAAATATGTTTATTTATAATTGTACTACACTTTGCAATTAAATGTTATTTTGTATCACAAAGAGTTGCGGAGATATGATCAAATTTGGAAATTTCTTCTGATATAAAGTAAAGCGGATTTTGAGAAAATATGTTGTATTTTTCTATTTTGGTCCTTAGTAAACAACCTTTAATTTTAGAGTTAGATTTTTAATTCAATAAAACTTTGGGGGCACCTTATGAAAATCCTAAGATACCAAGTTTTAGCCCGCTCGGTAAATTTGTTTCACCTCTAGGCCAAGATACAGACGTACATACTCACAGTCAGCATTTCAAAAATCACTTTTTCACTTTCATGGGGTATTGAAATGTCGATCAAAATCTCGAGATCTATTTATTTTTATTTTTTTACGATTGTAACACTTCTGCATCCTCAACCCCAAATATGCTCGAGTAAAAGTTTAAATTATTTTAAAAGGGGTAGATTATTTTTTTTTAAAAAGCAATAGTTTAAGACTTTACTCTCCCAATAAAATGAATTCCGGGGAAAGTAAACTTCTGGTTCAAATATTAACTGGATGAAAAGAAGATTTTTCCTAAATGATTTATCATTTTCCCTTACACGAAAATGAAGGTACAATTCCTTAAAATTCAACCTTTCTCGCCCCATACCATTAATGCAAATAAATATGCGCATTGTTACAGAGCATTGTGGAACTTCCTCATGAGCTTCTGCAAGTAGAATTCCCCTTCTAAATACAAATCTGGATATAGGGCTCGTAGGATCATTTACAAATACATTCAAGCTTTGGTGCTTACAAAGAATATCGACTATAATGAGAAACAAACGCTTGGTCGTTTTTAATGCCTCGCACAAACGGACGGTGTTTCCGTATTGAATTCAGTACAAGTAAAATATTACCTTGCTGACAGCGTTTCATCATGGCGGCAAATAGTAAAACAGCTATCATGAAAACTTCTTCGTAATTTGGTAAATAATAATTTCGCACGTCATATAGCTTTCAGTGATATTTAAGTACAAACGCATGCGCAAAAGATAAACTAGGTCTCACACTTGTAGATCAAACAGTGATTTCCCTGTCTTTCAAGCAAAAATAAATGAAAACGAAATATCTGTTTTAAAAGCAAAATTTAAATTAAGTAATTTTAATAGTAAGTATTTTATGTATATAATCATGTCCATGCTAGCTTGATTCAAAATATATTTTTAACTTTTACATACGCAAACCATTTTCTGAAAGTAATTACATTTAGGTTGGTTTCTTTAACTATCCATAAAACAAGAAACAATGTAATGAATCTTGCTTCTTTACTGATGTTTTGTAATGGTTACCCTCATTATTTCAATAAATGTTTCCCCACTGAACAAATTATAAACGAATAGGCCGTGGGAAAAGGGCATAAATATAAACTAGGCAAACAGATGTCAGACCCGCTTCGGTAGTCGAATGATCTACGGCAGACTTGTCAAACTTATAGCCCGTGGGCCACATACGGTCCAATCCCTGACTATCTGCGGCACACGGACCTAATTATGAACCAACATACAATATGTTCTGATTTTTCTTTTTATAAATATCGTAGAAATAAACAATTTGGCAATGTTATTCCTTGTCACATTTGATTGCATCAAATTCATAACTTTTCAGAGAAGTGCGATTTACTAAAGAGTGATTGATCAAAATTACAAGCATTTCTGGGTAAAAATAAAGAATGAGTACTACAATTTTATTTAATAATTATTTTATTTTTCTTGTAAAAAGAAAAGGTACTAAGTTGAGAGTTATTTTACGTAAGATCTAATTTTTTGAAATGCTGCCCCTTCACTATGTTTAGTTCTCAACTTGTCCTTTATGGTTAAATGAGGTTGACATTTCTGGTCAAAGGTGTCACTTTCAAAACAGACTGGACCACCAATGATGGGGAGATTGGGGCTCGAATCAAGGTTAGGTGTACTGATGGCGAGGTTGTTTTTTTTACTAAAGTGAAATATTTTAGTCGAGGAAACATTCCGAGATTATAAAAAAAAAAATTGCTGGTATTTAGAAAAATAATTCAATTTATTTTTAAATTGTTTGAACACAGTTTAAACTATGTGAACTTATGTACTGTGGATATTAACTAGAACAATATAATTACTGCACTGTGCAGTATTGTATGCGGGAATGGATACATATTGTACAGTACATATCTTAATGTCCAGATTGCATAATACACAGAACAATACGAAAATAAAATTAAATGTGAATACTAGGTTGTCTGTACTGTACTGCACATGCTCACAATCACAGGCTAAACTGCTAAACGTACCCTGGTGGCTTTGAAGCAGTATAAGGTATGATCTTGAAGTACCATAGTCGTTACTACCTAGGCTATTTTAGAACATTTCCCTATAGGGACAAGAAGGGGGTACTTACACTTCGCGTGAAATAATTGCATTCCTGACAATCCCACAGTAAAATACTGAATATGAACTGATGTTTTAAATACATTTTTTTCCTGTAGTTAGAGATTATTTTGCATAAATAAGCGTATCTAGCAGTTTCCGTTTTCATTAAAGAGAAAATCCGTGATTGGGGAAAACTGTTTCACCGTAATAGCCCATGTTATTTTACCGAGGAAATTTAAACTGTCCGCTATAAAGAATAATCCGTTATCCTGAGGTGTCCATTAAGGGAGATTTTACTGTACATGGGTTCCCACATTTCCTTCCATAAATATAATGGAGAAATTCCTCTAAATTCAACCTCGTAATTAGTAGTACATACGAGAGTAACCCGGATGGGTGGGGAGAAGCGAGAAAGAAGAAAAAAAACTGTTGTCAGGTAAGTCACGAGTTGGAAGGAGGCCACGATGGATTTACTGGAACAGATACTCATGGAACAACAGCTCCGCCAAGAGCACGGAAATCCGATTCCCAGATGGCAGCAGAGTGCCCCTTCTCCTTTTTGGGAAAACAAACAAATGTTTGGTCGTTTCTTTGAGTTATCGACCGACTCCCACCATTTTGACGGACTGTGAATACCCAAGTCACCATCTCGTAACGGAGCCATTCCTTCACATCCATAGCGAGTCGGACGCGAGCTGCATTCACTCCTCTAAACATGAGAACATGCCGCTGAACCGCTTACCGCTCCTCTTCTCGCTCGATAACCGTCCGGAATATCCGCAGATACGTACCAATGGGGGTAGCGATGAGAAAGGTGGACAAGGGATTGTGCTCCCGTTGGCGTGGAGGTAAAGTAGGAAATAATTTCGGGGAAAATAAACTCGATACACACAGGCAAGATTCGAACTTCAATCTTTCCACCATCGGTAAACCTGACTAGATGATAGCTGACTTTATTTTGTTTTGTTCTTTATTTTTCGCGTTTACTGCAAAATGTATGTCTATCCTGCTTATGAATCGCGTTTATAAGCATGTCTACAGTTTAACTATCATAATAAGATTCTCATAGAAAATAAAAGCATACTTTTTCTAACAATATTGATAACATGCTATCATATATGTGTGTTATTTTAGAGGTAATGATAGCATCTATTAGGTTGGGGATATAGGGAACGCGAGAAAAGGCCATTGTTTTTGCAGTATTAACAGCAACATTTTTTTTGTCAAAATAAATAAAACATTACGTCAGTACAAACATAAAGTTTAATTTTCTTCACATGGTGATATCAACAGGTTCTTGAATATCTGTCATGAGGATTGCGGCGTTAGATGACAAACTTTTTAAATGATGATAAAAAGTTGTCATTAAACTCCAGGACACCTTTACATGTAGCCAAAAATTATGGGTAAAATTAAACTATGTTTGTACTGAAGAAATATTTGCTTTATTTCTATCATAAAAATGTCCTCTACATCCCCACCTTAAAAGTGATAGCTACAGATCACAAAGCTTGGCGTAATAAAACGTAAAAATATATCTGGTACCATTTCTGTCTATAAAAATTGCATTATCCTAATGTATTAATCTAAGGGCTAAGGATGAGGAGGTGTGTTTCATGGAAGCGAACCCAAATTAGCACGAAGGGAGGAAAGAGACGGCTTAGTAGTAGATCACATGCGGAAAATCACCCACAACTCACCCGTTCGAGATTCAAACATCGACCTTCCTGTCCAGTGTACTCCAATTGGAACAAGTATACCGGTTATGACCTTCTTTTGGAGGGATATCGTTAACCCCACATTTCAGTTGGGCTAAGAGTTCACCAGCATTTGACAGGGTAGCGTTAATTTCACTTCATAGTTGGGCCACGAGTTCCTTT
Source organism: Timema poppense (assembly GCA_902141375.1). NCBI lineage: Eukaryota > Metazoa > Arthropoda > Insecta > Phasmatodea > Timematidae > Timema > Timema poppense. The sequence goes on from CABFOV010000524.1 coordinate 138,197, forward strand.
TTGGGAATTATAAACACGGTATACTGTTGTGCCAACTCGGACCCAGTTTTTGTATCACTCCATTTAGAATGGCTGTAAATGTTTTCTCAGCAAGAGATGGATAGTAAGACAAAATCAGTGATCGTGGCCCAATCAAGCTATGATGATAATCCTCCTGTCCAGGGATTGTGGCCCAACCAAGCTATCATGATAATCCTCCTGGTCAGTGATCTTAGCCCAACCAGGCTATGACGAAAATCCTCCTGTCCAGGGATTGTGGCCCAGCCAAGCTATCATGATAATCCTCCTGGTCAGTGATCTTAGCCCAACCAGGCTATGACGATAATCTTCCTGTCCAGTGATCGTGGTCCAACTAAGCTATCATGATAATCCTCCTGGCCAGTGATCGTGGTTCAACTAAGCTATGATGATAATCCTCCTGGCCAGTGATCTTAGCCCAACCAGGCTATGACGATAATCCTCCTGTCCAGTGATCGTGGTCCAACTAAGCTATCATGATAATCCTCCTGTCCAGTGATCGTGGCCCAACCAAGCTATCATGATAATCCTCCTAGTCAGTGATCTTAGCCCAACCAGGCTATGACGATAATCTTCCTGTCCAGTGATCGTGGTCCAACTAAGCTATCATGATAATCCTCCTGGCCAGTGATCGTGGTTCAACTAAGCTATCATGATAATCCTCCTGTCCAGTGATCGTGGTCCAACTAAGCTATGATGATAATCCTCCTGGTCAGTGATCTTAGCCCAACCAGGTTATGACGATAATCCTCCTGGTCAGTGATCGTGACCAAACTAAAATATAACGATAATCTTCCTAACCAGTGATCGTGGCACAACTAAGCCACAAACTTTTGGGACAAGGGTTCCAATGGCCCATTTGTTATGCACCGCTCCTGTCATTGTAAATCCTGTCTATTGTGAGACTGACGCCTTATATCCTCCAACTACCAGAGTAGATAGCTAATTACGAATTAATCCAAGGGAACAGGAGGAGGGTGGGTTAGCGTTGAGGTGGGATGGGTAAACCCCCTCTAATTAAGGATTAGAGCTCGTAGCTGAAGACCAAATGTACCACGAGGTGTAAAATATTAAATAAAATTTATGGAAATTATATTAAAAAGGATTTTTAAAATTTTACAAATAAATACTAAATACTTTTTGAATTTGCCAAAACTTAAAAAGCCCAAACATGTATCATAGGCCAAATAAAAAACAAAATGTATCCGTTTAGAGTGGAGTGATAGGGGCCGCGAGAAAGGGGCATTGGTTTTGCAATTTTTATAGAAAACTTTTTTTTGGCAAAAAAAATAACACATTTCTCCAGTATAAACATAGAGTTTAATTTTATTCACATGGTGATATCAAAAATTCTTGAATTTCATTCAAGGATATCTTATAATTTAATGACAATTGTTTATCTTCGATTAAAAAGCTCGTCATCTAATGTCACCATGCTCATGACAGATATTCAACAAATGTTTATATCATCATTTGAACAAAATTAAACTCTTGGTTTCTAATGGAGCAATATTTGATTTATTTTATATAAACAAGTTTTGCTATAAAAACGGCTAAACATTTCCCTTTTCTCGCCTTCCCTAGATCCTCACCTTAATATTCAGTTGAAATTTGAATTTAAGTTAAGAATAGAAATATGACATGTCATAAACAACCAATCCTTATTATTAATAATATTTAAGGGTCGAGGGTTGATTCCTCAAAACACCCTATATCCCCTGAGTACAGTATCACTCTGTGCCATTGATCAAGGACCTCTTTGATGAAGGAGGGCCGCTCACGCTAACATCTCCAAGAGAAAGAAGAAACTAGAAGCCATGTAACCGTTCACTTCTAAATTAATCATAAAACAAAAAGAGGAAACCGCAATCGTTTCCTCGAGGCTTGCAGGAGGCCGTTATCATCATTGACGGCTCGCGTACGCTACAGCAGTCTCAAGATGAATAGGACTAAACACGCTGTGGAATGCTCCAAGGCGGGCGAGGGTTGCCAAACCGTTGATCGCAAGCTGCCGGTAGCTCGCACAGGAATTTAAATATTTTATTTATTTGAGGTATTTAATGTGCACTTTCTGAACTGATTGATAATACCAGCACACGAGAAATTCTATGAGTGAGAAATATAGGACCTACCAATTTTGTCGGTAAAGGTATTTTCACATTACTTACAGCGTTATTCTACATGACACAATTGACATGGGGCCGGAAGTTTTGCTGTGGATTTTTATTGCTCAAGAGAAATCCGTTGACCTCGGCTGGGTTCAAGCCTGCGAGGGTGCTAAGGCAAGCAGGAATTCAGCTAAGAAGGTGGTGAAAAACAAATACATAAGTAGACACACAGATGTATTGCATTCGATTGTGAATGAGCAATTACTCACCAAACATTAGACAAATTGTGGACCAAAGTGACTGCCATTCTTCGCAGTCAGTTACATACCAAGTTTCAAGTATTTGTTTTAGACTGTCATTTTCTTTAGCAAATAGATAGTTATTTTATTTTATGGAATTAAAAATAAGTTCATTTTGCTACAAAATTTGTTTTACATTTTTAAGCTACAATTATTAATTCAATTCAAATACCCTACTCCCTTTTGTACACATGTGTGATGGCAATGCCTTTTTACGAGTTTCGAAAGTAGCTAATACGCGATACGGCCAAATTTTAATATGAGCAGCTAGTGACGCAGTTTTAAATTTAAAAGTAGTCCCTGTGCTCAAAGAGTTTGGTGACCCCTGCTCGAAGGCGACATTCTTCCAAGAGACTGGATTACCTAAGACGGGGAGATCGGGGTGAGGGAAAATTTTCTTTGGTGGCTTTCTACCCTCTCCCCACGCAAACTCTCGTACACTTCCTCTAAATGCAATCCTCCATATACCTAGCACATTAATGAAATTAGTTTAGATGCGTAAAACCCGAACAGATAGTAGTAAGATGCGATACTAAAAAAAGAGGAGATAAATAGCTAAACCCATGATTGGGGTAATGTGGTCCAGGGCGTTAGGTTAGTACTAGACTGTTTTGATAGAGCGGGTTTCCCATATGTGAACTATCCCTGTGATTTCTTCCTCCTGTCCTTACTCTAATGGGGGTGTAGTTCAACTCCCCCACTCCACTCATTAATAGAAACTTATGGTAAACGGATAGTATCCTGGGTGTTCAACGTGCTAAATTCTCACTTTCTCACCATGCAAATGTGGGTGCACAGTACCCGAATTGCATATTCCTCGTCCCTACTTCATTAGCATGGATACACAGATATACCGGACGGGTAGTAAGACATGGAGCAGTAGGACCGTAGCCAGAAATGTATTTTTAGGGGGAGGGGGGGCGCTTAGGCTTAGTTCCCCCAACAGAAGATGGCGAGGAATTTTTATAAAATTAAATCCTTCTTTGAGCAATTTAAAGGGTGCGGGTGTTTTAAATGTGAGTGGAGTTGTTGGTATAATATATTTTAAGACTCCAATAATCCTGGTCAAATAGAAGAAATTAAAACATAAATTATCAGATTTTTAGCACCGCGTCTTGCTACCCGTTTCGTTTATACTCTTATTTACTAATTACGCTAATGGATTTTGGGATTAGGAAGTTTATATTTAGATGAGGTGTAACCGCATTTTCGTGGAGGTATAGTGGAAAAAACCAACCTCAGAGCACCCAACCGAGACTCGAACTTCAATCTCCCAGTCATATGCAGTCTAGTCTACTGCGAAAGTAGCGCCTTATATCATGCGGCCACCGAAGTAACATATTAAAAATACTTTAGAGCGTACGGGTGGTTTTAACCGCTCCGTTCTCCCCTCTTTCCCTTTAGTGTGGCCTTATGGAGCTCTAAATGTACACTTCACTCACCCTGAACGGTAAAATTCTCACCTTAACTATTTATACTATGGTGCAGCTTATAAAGATAGGGACATAGTGGATAACGTCAAGGTAAGAGTGTGAAATCCCTCCTTACGTCAAATATTCCAAGAAAAATAAATGTTGCTCATTCCTCGCATTTTGCGTCACCTATACGTGCATTACGATGTGCTCTTATCACGCTGAACTCGTCACATGACACATCGAACACAGACGAGCACGTGTACAACTCACAGTCGAACGTCCAGCTCGCTCTGAAGTGTAATAGTTGGAATATTAACAGCGCTTCCATTTTTTTTTTCACTCACTTTCTTGTGTTGTTACTTTTTTAATGGCTGCGATTTATTTGGATTTATTTTGATCTAAGAAGCCATCTTTGCAAGTTTGTTGAGCGGCCATAATAAATAGTGGAGTGCCTTTCATAATATATATTTGTGTTTTTATTTGTTTTTAAAGTGGTGTTTTAATCCAATGAAAACATGCGCTTCTCACGGATAAATTCTAATAATGAATATATACCTAATTTTTTTGTTTAAAAGGTAAAGGTGGAGTGAGATTTTTTTTAAATATATTATTTTATGATTATTGATGAGCTGTCATCTTTATCGTTTCAACTAAATATAATATTTTATTCACGTTCTACGCATGAAAATAGATTTTTGAGAACCAATATATAGGAATATTTGTGTTTTGTAATTAATTTTCCTCACACCAGTGTCATTTGACCATTATAGGTATGCAGTGAAAAAAATAAAAACGAACTAATGTGGACCACTATGACGGTTTTGATCGTGCGTGTATTTTCATCGAGAATTATACTTGCATTTTTTTGTTCTGTATTTTTTAATTACTATATTTGACACCAAATGTATTAACTAATCAATTTAGAAAATATTAATTAAGAAGGTAACTAAGTTTTTGGACCCCTTTTGTAATTGATGAACCCCTCAAAGTTGGGTGTTCAAATGTATGTATAAAAACTTAAATTAAATTATGGGATTTTGTAATAATAATATTCCCCTACTAGATTCATTATTTAAAACTTCCTATTCTAACGGTTACCTGGTGGTCTAGGGGTAAGGTGTCAGATTTCTGTGCTGGCGGCCGGGGTTCAATCCTCGGTCCCGGCACGGATTTATCTGATTGCCAAACCCTTCCTTCACCTCTGACAAGACGTGTATTAACCACAACTTGTGAATGTGTGGAATGCCAGGCCTCCACCGTGGTTCGGATTCCACGTTAAACTGTAGGTCCTTCATTTCATCTCACAATCACCCTACCATTACACATTAATGTGTAATTAATGTGCGTATAACCCGAACGGGTAGTAAGACGCGGTGCTAATAATAATAATAATAATAATAATAATATTGTAACACAAGTTCAGTTGACCTTGGTGGTCTTGGAGTAAAGTGCTCGCCGTAAGACCCGATGTTCGTGGTTATCCTGGAAGTTATGTGAAAATACCTTTCCCGGCGTAGAAATTCTCGTGTGCTGATTTAATCAGTCGGTTCAGAAAGTGCACGTTAAACACCTCAAACACCGCCAATAATGGATAAATAAACACTAGCTCTTTTAATATCTGAAATAACAGTTTGTTTGGTAGATGTAGTATGGTTTCGGAGAACCAATAAAAAAGCTTTACTTGGATTGAAACAAAATAGTGAATATAAGAAAATTAGGTAAATATTAAACTGTTTTGCTAGAATCTTGGTCGGGTATAATGAAGATGTCTTTTCCTTCGATGGTTGCCCACTCTCCTTCAACAGAAATGCAAGTAGATAACCTTTAAAATGGTTCCTTTCTCATCCCTACCCCAATATACAGTATTATTATCACATATGCATATAGCTTAAACAGGTATCGGTGATAAGGTATTATTTATATATATACACACACACACACACACACAGTTAATTCCTGACTATCCGCGGTAATGGAAGGGAAGGGTTCCATGGAAAACCCAAAACTGCGGATAAACCACATATCTATTAAAATAAGAGATTGTAGCACATTCAATTCAAACTAGTACTCACCTATTTTGATTGTATCTATGAACAATTCTTTATATTCCACGCACCAATATAGCTTAAAAAATGTTTCTAAATCGAAGTACAGTATACTCAAAATGGACATATCACTTAAAACGTCTGTTTTAGACTTCTGTTTCATCACATCTGCTTCCTTTTTCCAAAACCCGCTACGTATTTTCAGTAACATCAGCTTGTTAGATAGGAGTGTATCATCTTCCTGTTCCAGATAATTAAGCAGGTACAACCATGAAAGGCCTTCTCCCCCTCTTTGCATAAACTGTTTGCCTCTCTGGTCATTATCTGTCCCCTTGGGATTTACTAAGTACAACACTCGGTAGGTATTCACCATCAATGCACGTTTTTCAAAACTTATCCCCTGCTGTTGGCGATGCCGCAGTTAATTTGCAAAGGGGATAATCTGCCGATGGATAGTCGGGAGTTTACTGTATATATATTAATATTCAATAGTCACGTTTCATTTGGGACATTTACCATTTCAGTATACACTATCTCCTTTATCAAAACACATATTATAGGTATAATGCAAAAATGAAATAAACATTTTACGTAAGCTTTATAATGGATCCCCCCTAAAAAAACTAGCTTTATACACCTTTGGCTCCACGACACTATGGCTATCTAACACATCAGCTCATTAGATCTTGTAGCAATTAAATTATTAGGGTCATATCGAAGAGGAAGGTGAGGCAGTTTTCGTTTTCTTCCTACCTTCCTTCCCATAGAAAAAAAATTATTAATGTATTGGTGTATTCCTATTAAATGCCTAGACTAGTAGCTCTAGTCTAATACATTTAATAGCACCTTCAACCCTGATTATGTAATAGACCCACAATTATTTTAAATTGCTCCAAAAAGGGTTCAATGTTAAGAGTGTGTTTTCCATCTTCTTTTGACAGAAATGCATCTAAGAGCTGTAAAAGATAAATCCAAACCCCACCCCCTCCCTTTTTCCTTCAAAAATAATGTCTAGGGGTAAGTCTATAGAAATAATAACTAAAATAATCATACAAAGCGTACGAAACCTATGACATTAAGCTCGTACTAAGATTATAATAATTTGTTCTACGATGATTGATAAATTATTAAATTTTGATTTTGTTTTTCCCTTCAGTGAGAGCTTTTGAATAAACATACTGATTTGGAAGAATGAACAGAGGGGCACGAATGGAGCACAGCGTACTGAACGTGATGACGTATATGTTAGTGACGTGTTCAGTACTCATTTGTGCGGACGACGAGACTTTCTGTCAAGAAAACACTTCACAACCGAACAGGACCGGCCTCCAGTTCACGAAAGATTGGAGCACCATTGATTATGTACTGGTAGAGAGACACAAAGCCCTCCATTGTTGCGTTGAGGAGTACAAAACCATCGAATGGTGAGGTTGTTTTTTGTTTTGTTTGATTTTAGCACCACATTTTACTGCCCATTTGGGTTGGGTTGTATGTATATGTGTTAATCACGTTAGTGTGTTAAGAAAGGGGAAGGTTGAATAAATAGGAAATGTACCCTCATGTGTGGGGGGAGAGAGAGTAGAAAACTATTCCGTAAAAACCACCTTCAGTACATCCAACAAGGACTCGAACCCCAACCTTTCTGTTGGTTATAGTCCATGCGATTTTGAGAGTTACACCTTAGGAATTCAACAACAGAAACGGGGGAATGAAATTTTTTAATATAGGATATCTCAAAAGTTCAAATATTTGGTGTTTTATTTTTAACTGACCGGCTTCAAGAAAAAATTTAATTTGTAATGTCAGATATGATAAACGCATACACCAAAATATTTTTGTTTATTCTAGTGTTGAAAATAAAATAATGGACTATCTAAGCTCAACCCACATCGGTGGTCATATGGTCTAATACAACGGTAAGTAACTTACTGCAAGCCGGATCCAGCCAACCAACAGATTTTATCCTGCTCACAAAAGATTTTGCAAACAAACAATTACGTTCAGAAAAATATACTAATTACTATTTGAGAGCTATAAAGAAAAATTTTTTTGCTCGATAATTTTTTAACCCCATCCACCTTTTTTTTCTAACCCATATGACCTGAGATATCACAAAGATTACCACACCTAATCTAATGTGTAAATCTAATGTTAGGCTCGATTGCTGGGGACAAGAAGATTGGGATTCAAATCCCTTTCAGGTGTACTGAGACTGGGTTTTTTTTTCACTATCCCTTGACACAAACACGGTAACATTTATCTGAAATCCCACCTTCCTCATTATTATTATTATTAGCATCGCGTCTTACTGCCCGTTCAGCTTATACGCACTTATGCTAATGTGTAATGGTAGGGTGATTGTGAGATGAAATGGAAGACCTACAGTTTAACGTGGAATCCGAACCACGGTGGAGTTCTGGCATTCCCCACATTCACAAGTTGTGATTAATACACGTCTTGTCAGAGGTGAAGGAAGGGTTTGGCAATCAGATAAATCTGTGACAGGACCGAGGATTGAACCCCGGACCCTCTAACAATCTTACCTTGACGGATTACACTATGGCTCTATATGATAAGCTAATACATAGTGTAATAATTCAAGGTAATCTTGACTTACAGGTTAAACGAAGGGTAGGCCTACATCACTAAAATAAATATAAACTAATAAAAATAAGTATTTACAAATATTTCTCATAAAGATTTTTATTTCCGTGTTATTTAACAAGCACTTATCAAACCGACAGATTATATGTGCACACGACCCACACAATGACTTAATTTTAGAAAAATCCGTTTCAGTGGCCACATGGTCTCAGGCGCTACTCTTGCAGATGACTAGACCACCAATGACGGTGAGATTGAGGTTCGAGTCTCTGTCGGGTGTACAGAGTGTGGTTTTTCAAAATAAAATTCCAATCCATCCTTACGCAAATGTGTGTAAAGGTCTTCTAAAATATAACCTTCTTAGTCTCTAAAACTATAAATATAATTAGTACATAAGCGTATAGCCCGAACGGGTAGTAAAACGCGGTGCTAAAGGAAAATCTAGAACAAACACAGTATAGAGTCCCCTCATGCGTCAATTCATCACTGTGAAAGACGTGCCAATTTCAAAAAGTTTTTTTTTACGCTACAGGTGACCTGGCGGTCTAGGGGTAAGGTGTTGGACTTCTATGCTGGCGGCCGGGGTTCAATCCTCGATCCCGGCAAAGATTTATCTGATTACTAAACCCTTCTTTCACCTCTGACAAGACATCAGCGTAAGTGCGTATAACCAGAACGGGTAGTAAGACGCGGTGCTAATAATAATAATAATTTTACGCTACAGGTAATTAAGCTCAGTAGACATACTCGTATATTCTACCGACTAATTTAAGGTTGGTACCATAGTGAGTAGAAACTATTTTTAGTGGATAACATATGTATTTGAAAACCTTAATAATCGGTGCCTGGGGCCTGCTGGAGAAACTTGCTGTTGTTACATTTCCAAGTCGCTATTAGTGGGAATAATGTCTCCAACACTCTAACACATGGTAGATATTTTCGTACTTAATTCAGTAGAGTAAACTAAAGGCAACTCTCCGGAAATAGCCGTCTAACTATCTATTACGGAAAACACGAGGTGCATTTTACACTATCATTGTTTTCATCTTTGTTTTGCAAATAGTTAATGTTATCGAAGATAAAACTAGTTTAAAATTATTATTTTTTTTGTGCCAAGATTAAACATTAAAAGAATTTTTTGACACAATCCGATTTATATATTTTTAAATTATGAATATATCTATGAAATAAATAAATAATTATTTTTATCACCCCGTCTTACTATCAATTCAGGTTCAATGCTTATGTACCAATTACGCTAATGGTTTTAAAGATTAGGAGGACTATATTTATAAGAAGCGTACCCACATTTGCGTGGAGGGATATTGGAAACCCATTTTGCGGGAAAAAATGCAGTACACCCGACCGAGATTTAAACCTTGATATCCCAGTCATTGGCAGTCTAGTCCACGGTGATAGTTGTGCCTTAGACAATGCGGCCGCTGGAGTTGTTTTATTTCGACGAATACGGCTGGACAAAGAATTATATTTTCCTCATTGGGTGATACCCACATTCCGTTATTTAAAATACAGAATGGCGTACAAAATTAAAAACTAATAGACTTTAAAAAACCATAACGATACCAAACTTACGGAGTATCTAGACGAGGTTTAAAGGATTATAAATATATGGATCCTACGGATTATGTGTTTTAGGATTAAATTACTATAAGGATAAGGAGCATGAATACTTGGCTTAAAGGACTACAAGGATACAGAGCATGTATACTTGGCTTAAAGGACCACAAGGATACAGAGCATGTATACTTGGCTTAAAGGACTACAAAGATATGGATCATGTATACTTGGCTTAAAGGACTACAAGTATACGGAGCATGTATACTTGGCTTAAAGGAATACATGTATAATTGGAAGGACTACAAGGATACAGAGAATGTATACTTGGCTTAAAGGACTACAAGGATACAGAGCATATATACTTGGCTTAAAGGACTACAAGGATACGGAGCATGTATACTTGGCTTAAAGGACTACATGTATAATTGGCTTAAAGGACTACAAGGATACAGAGCATGTATACTTGGCTTAAAGGACTACAAGGATACGGAGCTTACAAAATATGAGTTTTAGGCTTAAATTACTATAAGGACTATAAAGGATTATAAGAATATGGAACTTGCGGAATATGTATACTAGGTTTTACACAATCAAATAAAAACATTTCAAATGTTGTAGGTACAAAGATGGTCATCAGATTCTCTACAACTTTACCAATGGCACGACATTCCGACTGACCAAAGGCAGTGACAATACAAGGATCTTCACAGACAGTGCCATCAAGTTGGACAACGGCACTTACACATGTGTCGCCAGCAACGGCACTCTCACTTTAAAACACGTTGTGGAGCTGTTTACAGACAGTGAGTACAGTCAGTTGCATGTTGACTTAGAGGCGAACATTATTTAGTAATTACTTTTTTTTTTTGTTTGTTTGCTCCAAGTAAATTTAATTTAAACCTAACATATTAGAAAATACATACGTTTTTCGATCAGCATTGATAACATTTTATTATAATATAAAGGTTTATTTTATAGATAGTTAAGTCAAGTTTATCTACATCCCAATTTTTAAAGGAAATGTATTTTATAATATAAATAACTTTAGTATGGCCAAAATCGATAACATTTTACTAAGGGGTGGTGCGAGAAGGTATTTCACTCTTCGGGTATTATTAATCAATACTATAGTTGTACACAAATAATTCAAGTTGTTCTTCTACAGTATATCTATGCATTAACCATATATAAGTACAATTTTTGTTTCAGAGTTACAATTTTGTGAAAAATTCTATAATCACTCAAATTTGAATTTTTAAATAAATTTTATATAACTGTACTTTTTACTTTCTAGCTATCTTACAGGTAGAACTATTATTGTGATCGTCAAAAAAATCGAACTCGAGATTTTGATGAATCTCAACGTTTAATAACCCCCAGAACAAGTTGTTTTTGAATTTCCGTCTGTATACCTACGATTAGAGCCTAAACTATTTTACTGATATGGCTAAAACTTCGTATCTAGGGTTTTTATAGAGTTGCCCAGAGGGGTTTTTGGAATTGGCTATCTAACCCTAAAATTAAGGGTAGTTTACTGAAGGGCAAAAAGAGAAAAAGTTTATTTCCTCAAAATCTCTCTCTAACGATTTTGATTAAATTTAATTTCAAAACATTTGTAAATATTATAAACAAAATGGCTACCCTCAATATTTCGGCAAAAATATTTTAAGTGTTCCGGACTTATGCGTAAATTATCATTTTTTTTCATATCTCCGAAACTATTTGAGAAATGAAATTACTTAGCATTGCAAATATGTAGGTCTATTTATAATATAAATATTTTATTCAAAACACATTTTTATAAAACTAATAACTTTCAAGGTATACGTAAATATACATATTTTTTAACTTTTCGAAAACTAAAGGTAAAGTATTGTGATCGTAAAAAAAATCTAACCTGTAATGTTGATTGATGTCAACGTCTCATGATTCCCCGAAACCCTAAAAAGTGGTCTCTGCAATGCCGTCTGTCTGTGTGTCTTCTTAACCGCAACATATAAAGTAGCTTAGTAAAAATCAAAAAGAGAAACAATCGATATTCTCAAAATCGGCTCCACCGATTTTGATTAAAATTCGTGTCTAGACGTTGATTAAGATTATAGATAAATTGGCTATTTTCGTTTTCTCATTAAAATGAGTTTATAGTATTTTACAGAAGTGTGATCTTTAGTTGTAAAATTCTCCAATGCCATAGAGTAATTAAATATAAGTAAGTCTCTAAAAGCTTATGTTGTTTTTCCTTAAACCTCTTAGGAGAAATGTTTGTAGAACAATGATCTATATCCATTTTAGACTCAATTGTCAATATTTACATTTTATATTGGTCAAAATTTATAAATGAGGAATTTAATAGCAAAGCGATGGCATGAAGATATACAACACTTAATAAAATGTAGACAATTTTAATTGGAAGTCGACATTTTAATACTAAGAGTTAACCTTTGGGAACCTAATATTAACATTTATACTTTCGCGCTAAAGCAAGTATTGTGATAGTCAAACATATTAAACTCGAAACGTTATGTATATCGACGTCTAATGAACCCCCGAACCCTAAAAAGTTGTTTTCGCAATTCCGTCTGTCTGTCCATCTGTCGGTCAGTTTGTACCTCGGACTAGAGCCTAAACTATTTTATCAATTGGGATAAAACTTGGTATCTAGGGTTTTCACAGGGTTACCCCGGGAATGCTAGGAATTGGATATCCAACACTAAATTAAGGATAACTTTCTTAGGGTGGAAAGAGAAAAAATACATTTTCTCAAAATCGGCTATAACGATTCTATTTCTTTCTCTCATTTCAGACTCAATAGCCAATAATTACCTATTTTATTGGTCAATTTTATAAAATAAAAACTTAATAGCAATGCGATAACAAAAATATGTGCATCTCCTAATAAAATGATGAAAATTTTAACCGGAACTCAAAATTTTAAAACAAAATTTTGCCCCTCGGGGATTCAATACCGATATTTTTTATTGATCCAAATATACAAATGAAGACGTTAATTCTTTAAAAGTAAAATTATGAAATTTAAAACCACGAATAAAAAATGTTTAACGTATGTCTAGCGCAAGCTGTTCTCGGGTTTGCTAGTGTATATTATATTACAACTTTTGAATAAATATCTCCATTTCTAAACTATAGAGCAAAAAAGTTCGTGTGTAGCTCCTTACCATTTATTTTAAATATAAATAAATGGTACGGAACTCCGCACGGACTTTCTCGTTCTATTGTTTGAAAATGGAGATATTTACTCAATATAATTATGTGACACGAAATAATATACATTAGCAAACTCAAGCATAACTTGTACTACACTTATGTAAAACTCTTTTTTAGTCACGGTTTGAAATTTTATAATTTTGTTTTAAAGAATTAATGTCCTCATTTGAATGTTTGGACCGATAAAAAGGATCAACAAGGGTCATCACTTAGCATTAAAATTTCAACTTCCAATTAAAATTGTCTACATTTTATTAAGTGTTGCATATCTTCATGCCATCGCTTTGCTATTAAATTCCTCATTTATAAATTTTGACCAATATAAAATGTAAATATTGACAATTGAGTCTAAAATGGATATAGATCATTGTTCTACAAACATTT
>CABFOV010000524.1:155141-185568 GCA_902141375.1 Timema poppense
AAAATAAACTTCTAAGGATCCGAGGTTAGCTACTTGTATTTAATAACTGAACAAAATCTTCCTCAGTTAAAATAAACTTCTTAGGACCCGAGGTTAGTTACTTGTATTTAATAAATGAACAATATCTTCCTCATTCAAAATAAACTTCTAAAAACCCGAGGTTAGTTACTTGTATTTAATAACTGAACAGAATCTTCCTCATTCAAAATAAACTTCTAAGGACCAGAGGTTAGTTACTTGTATTTAATAACCAAACAATATCTCCCCAAGTTGAAATACATTTATTAGGACCCGAGGCTATTTACTTGTATTTAATAAGTGAATCCTATATTTTCCAGTCGAAATGAACTACGAAGGTCCTGCGAGGTGGACTGGAATACCAAAGGACCAGTACGCACAGATTGGAGAAAGCGCATCTTTTTTCTGCGAAGGTTTCATTGGTGAGATAATAGTACATTCGTTGAGTAAGGTTAAAAAATGACAGGCTCTGCCTATGAGTTAACAATTTCACAGATTGATTTGGCTGATACCCACCGCCCCCTTTTCTAGGAAGTTCATATTTATTTTTTATCACCGCAGCTTACTACCTGTTCAGTTTATACGCCTTTAATATAATAATTACTTTAATGGTGTATGAATGAGGGGAGAAGCATTTTATAGGCAGCTTACACGCATTTGCATAGAAATAGAATGGGAAACCATTAGGAAAACCACCCTCAGCAGACCCAATTGGGATTCGAACCATCTTCAATAGGCCAGTTTAACACAAGAGTGACGCCTTAGACCAGTCGGTCCTCATTACATTCTTTCTGGTGAGTATTTGCTGAGGTTATAAGGTAGGAAAGGGGGTCTAAGGGCCACTTTGTCTAGAGAGATGTGGCAAAGAAGTAATATACTAAGTGTGAGTGTTGTTTAAACTAATAGCTTTACTAATTTCCCTATCCTTTCCATTAATAATTTATTGTTTACTTATTTATTAGTGATTTTACGTCCAATATAAAGTTTATTAACTAATTATTTTTTTGAAATAGTGATTAAGAGGATAGCTTACCTAGAGAATATGCGTCCGCATTATTGTTTGGAGGAGATGAAAAAAGCACCGTGATAAATCTCATTATTTGAAAAACCTCCCCTAGGACACTCAGACAAGATTCGAACTATGATCTCCCTATTATATGGCAGCTCACTCGATTGCGAGACTAACACACTTGACCATGTAACCACCGGTCATCTTCAACTGCCATATCTTACTTGTCTATTTTCTTCTCGTATTTATTAGTTTTAAGTGTTTGTGTTACTGAGATTAGTGAATAGTTTGTACTTTGACGTCCTAAAACCCAAATAAGTATGTACTGACAATTTTTGTTTCAAAGTATGCCTTAGATATTTAAACAAATTCATCTTAATTAGCAGGACTTAAAGTTAATTAGACAAAATATTCATGGGACCACACACATTGGCAATGAAAAAACCCTAAGTTTACTATCATCATCATCATCATCATTATTATTATTATTATTATTATTATTATTATTATTATTAATAATATTTATGGTATTATTGTAATATTTTAATGTCAACAGGTCCTGGGAATGACACCAACCAATATTCGCAAGTTATTTGGATGAAAAAGGGAGAGAGCTACTTTCCTAAAGGATTCACGGAAGTCAACAGGTCACAAAACCTTATTCAAAGTTTAGTTATTTTACCGGAAAGTCTATGTCTCTATCTAATTGTTTCTGTTGAAATTTTACATCTATAATGTCCGGTTTCATTCAATGTATTGTATTACTATAAAACAAAACACCAACAACAAAGAAAACTACAAATTGCGGAGTATTCCCTTGATTCGAAAAGAGTTTCTAGTTATATTTGATAGATAGATAGATCAAAGGAGTTTTTTTCGTATTAATTATATAATTATAGTCAGATTAACAAAGCAAGGAACATTTTAGATATTTATAAATGCTACTAAAACAATTTTCATATATGTATAATACGTAAAGTCATGTGAGCTACAAATATCACTTTTGTTAGATAATAATCAATACCACTCGCTTCGGTAGCTGAATGGTTTAAGGCGTCACTTTCTTAAAAGCCGAGACTGCCGATGACAGGGTGATCGGGCTTTGAATCCTGGTCGGGTGTACTGAAGGTGATTTTAAAAATATCCACTCTATCTGCATGCAAATGCAGACACAATCCCCCAAATTCAACCTTATTCATACTAACCCATTAGTGTAGTTAGTATATTGGCGTATAACCCAAATGGGTAGTCAGACGTGGGGCTAAAAATAAAAGAAATACCATTTCAACGATACAAATAATAAAGTAAATTAAAATCAATGCTAACAGCAAAAGGATCTGTGTATTTTCTAAATAGTTCTTACATTTTACATTCTTACATTTACACATTCTTAATATACGTTAGCTTGCTAGTGGCTAGGATCCCCATTTAGACCGTTTAAAATTCCTTAAAACTCAACTGTATAGCAGCAAACAAGTATTCCGAAATTTCCCCTTTAAGTTGTCTACAAAACAGTTTATTTCTGATAGACTAAAAGTTCCTTCTAAATCTGTCTGAATAGCATCTTCTTAACAGTATAATGTAATACCCTCTAGAGGTGCCTGCACAACAGCTCCTTTTCCGTAGAATACAAGTTACCTCTAAAGGTGCCTGCACAACATCTCAATTAAAGTATAATACAAGTTTCCTCTAAAGGTGCCTACACAACAATTAATTTCAATTAGAATACAAGTTCCCTCTGAAGGTGCCAGCACAACATCTCATTTAAAGTATAATACAAGTTTCCTCTAAAGGTGCCTACACAACAATTCATTTCAATTAGAATACAAGTTTCCTCTGAAGGTGCCTACACAACAATTCATTTCAATTAGAATACAAGTTCCCTCTGAAGGTGCCTGCACAACATCTCATTTAAAGTATAATACAAGTTTCCTCTGAAGGTGCCTACACAACAATTAATTTCAATTAGAATACAAGTTCCCTCTGAAGGTGCCTGCACAATAGCTCATTTTCAGTAGAATACAAGTTTCCACTAAAGGTGCCTGCACAACAGCTCCTTTTCAGTAAAAGGCACGTTCCTTCTAAAGGTGCCACTATAACAGCTCCTTTCCAGTAGAATACAAGTTACATCTAACGGTTCCTACACAACAGCTCCTTTCTAGTAGAATACAAGCTCCTTCTAGAGGTGCCTGCACGACAGCTCATTTCCAATGGAATACAAGTTACATCTAAAGGTGCCTGCACAACAGCTCCTTTTAAGTAAAATACAAGTTCCCTATTAAGATTCCTACACAACAATTCCTCTCCAGTAGCTAAGGGCTTAGAAAAGAGGAATTTGATGGGTTCCAATTATATGTTGTTGTTTTTATTGGCTTAGGTATAGTGCATTCTCCAACGGACACCCTTAGAATATTAGCTTCCCACGCCCTGGCCAGTAGCCCTCTAGTTTCCTCCACTTGAAAGTATATATCCTCACACTGAGATTTTAGCTATGGTAATGCTAGTTCTGAAACTTCAAATCTACTAAAACACTCCTCAATTACATTAATATGGGACTCTAACAAAATTGACTTTATTTCTCAAAGAAAGGCTAGAGATATTGCTCATCAATTACTTGTACATAGGAACTGTGATATTTAGCGTGAAAAGTCGTTGAAACTTAGCTAATCTTACCTTATAGTGCTTTTTAATTATAAAACTTAAAATTTAATATTTTTAATCCCGTAGGAACATTTCGATAGCTTTAATTTACATTTTGGCTCGAAATATTAAAATATCAAACCACTTTTTAAATAACGAACGATTTATTGAAGGAAGGTTTTTTAGCACCACGTTTTACTACCTGTTCAGGTTATACTCATATGAACTATGTACACTAATCATTTAGTGATGAGGAAGGTTGAATGTATAGGAAATGTACTCGCATTTGCGTGAAGGTAGAGTGGAAAACTATTTTGGAAAAACCCTCCTCAATACGCTCGACTGGGATTCTAACCCTGATCTCCTTGGCATCAACAGTCTAGTCTAACACAAAATCGACGCCTTAGAGCATTCGGTGACCGAAGCAGGAGTAAACGTATCTGCTCTGGTAAGCTATTTTCAGTAGAGTGCAGTGGCGGCTCATGTATAGGCACTGTGGAACTGTAGCACCCCATATTTCCACTTGATATTATCGATAACATTTAATATGAGTTCTTTTTCCTTTATTTTTGTAGTAAAATATATATTCCTTATTCTTAATGTCAGTACTTCAGTAGCCACCCCCCAGTTTATTAAAAAGATACAAAAATATATGTATGGAACTGTTCGATTCACAGTGTCAGCGACGCGGTGTTTGACTGTTGTGCGCATGCGCACTTAAAAGGGAGTGGGGAGGAAAGCGGGACTGCCAGGTAGAGAGAGCACTGTTGCTCTCGAAGTGCCGGCTCTGGCGTAATGGTGGAAGGAAGTTTTATTTTTTACTCAGCGTGTGCTGTACTTAAAAACCGTGTAACATATTCTTGAATGTGATAAAGTGTAGAAGAGTGTAGAGTTAAATTATTATTCTGCATCCAGCTATTATATTTGATTCTTTTTTTTTTCGGTTCTTTTATTTAACAGAACAGTACTTTCAATGGAGAAAAATTTCCTCAATTGTCATCCAGAGATCAAGGAGAAAATTATTGAACCTTTTGCACAAATTAAAACAAGAAGAATGGATTTCATTTTTAAATGAATAGATCAAGCTTGAACTATAACAATTTAAGTTAATGTAAGTAAAAAAGTTTGTTTTTGGTTAATATTTTATCAAGTTCCTGAATATATTTTCTTTTTATAGGCCTACATGTTTTTTTCCTTTTACACAATTTTAAAACAAAGGCTAAACATTTTATGGAGTAGCACCCCCACTAATTTTAGCTACGAGCCGCCACTGGTAGAGTGACATTTACAACTTAGTTTGAATTACACGTTTACCGTAACCTGAGAGAAGAATCTGCTTGAGTGGGGGAGAAATTCACATTCTAGTAGAAACGTATGCTTACCCCATGATGTTTTGGAGTGAGAAACTAAAATAGCTGATATTTAATTTTCCAGTGGATAGAGAGATGAATGTTTTCAAATTATGGTGTTTCCTGGTGAAACAAATCAACACAAAAAGAGGACGACACACGCTTTCATTTAACGAGCTATTTCAAGTCATTTCACTTCGCTCGAAACAGCTGTCTGCTTGTATCGCGTTATGTAAGCGCATGCGCGTATTGAGTCGGTTTTTTTAGGCGCATGCGCACTGATTAAATCGATTGGTTTTTAAAATTTGATTGGTTCTCCCAAGCAGACTTTAAGTACGAGTGCGGATAATGCTGATATCGAATGCCAGGTCTCCACCGTGGTTCGGATTCCACGTTAAACTGTAGGTCCTCCATTTCATCTCACAATCACCCTACCATTATGCACACTAGCGTAAGTGCGTATAACCCGAACGGGTAGTAAGACGCGGTGCTAATAATAATAATAATAATAATAATAATAATGCTGATATCATCTCCACTGCTGCAGAACAACCCATTCAATTCTCGTTGATTTCCTGTGATTGGCTTAGAGCTTGTCACGTGACCAATTTTCAATTCTACTCTGGTTTTTCGGTGAACGTGTGAATCCGCAGTAACAAAAATGCCTAGTTCTCTGGCACATGGCCCATCTCTAATGTCTAGCTATTAATTACGGTTTGTGTGTTTTTAATCTAAAGTCCCATATTTTGAATCCTAGGGATGGTAATCTATTCAAAGGTGCTTATGTACATCTTAATCGAGTGGAAAGTGAGGATTATGGAGAGTATACGTGCCAGATCAGCAATGGAAACCCACCCCAGCTAATTAAATCCGTCATGCTCATTCAAGGAGGTGAGTTAAACAAGAATTAATCAAAGTAATAAACAATAATTTTACCGGTGGTTCTCTATGAGTATGAAACTTTGTCTCTTACTTTAAATGACGCAAACAAATTTACGGTGATCGAAAACAAGGTGCTAATGAAGATATTTAGTTAAAATAGGTATGAGGCTACTGGGGAGTTAAAGGGGCTACACGATGATGAGTTACATACTCTGTCCTCATTACAAGACATTGCTTAGATAAGCAAGTCTCGTAGTTTACGGTGGGAAGGACATGTATTGTGAATGGTATAATCTAGAACAGTGGTCACCAAATGGCAGACCACAGTCTGCATCCATACCGTAGATACATTTTTAAGGACCTTCACGAGATAGTGATAAACAGAAGAAATGATGCTATTTCGGTGGTGGTCGGGTAGTAGACATGGAAGGTTAGCAATAATAAATAAATAAAATAACTAATAAGAAAGAAAATCACATTTTTGAATTAGTATAGTCCTATAAGGCTTGAACTTGAGTCACAGTTAAAGTTTTGCCAGATCGCAGAAGTATGGCGAGTTTTTAAAACGGACCTCCATCGAAAATAATTGGGGACTCCTGATCTATAACCTTGTTCAGAGTACTGACTCACAAACCTAATGGGAACAGACTATTGGGAAGACCTAGTCGCAGACGGGAGGACGACATTAGAATGGACCTGAAAAAGATTGGGTGTAATGAGGTGAACTGGATAGAACTGGCTCAAGATAAGGATAGGTGGCGTACTTTAGTAAGTGCGGCAATAAACTTTCGAGTCTCTATGCCTTTTATTAAGTAAGTAATCGGTCTGCAGTCATTCTCTAATCTCACTTTGAAAAGTATAACCAGCAAAGCTGGTGTTACACTGTTCTAACAGTTTTATCATATTCATTTGATCGAAGAAATGTGATCATTTGAGGTTTTTTTTTGGACCTACTACTTTATGTTTATTTTTTTTAAAGTATTTATTAAGTTGTAACAATATATAAATGTAACGCCTGACGTCCGACATAGAAATTATAACTTGAAAAACAATAAGGATTTAATTAAGTGATGGTGATGGTGATATGTGAAGGAGTTTAAATCTTTTGATTAATATTGCCCTGCTATACGTGTACTAGCATAGAAAGAAAGGTGATGTGATATAAAGTAAATACACATATTTCAACACAGATGGTCTCAGATATTTTATCTTATATTTTATTAAATAAATTTTATTTAATAAAAGAAATATGACAGTGTAACCATCCTGAGAGAGTCCCACTTCCTACTCCCGAAATATCATCGAGCGCTAGTGTAACTGTGCTGCTATCTATGATCCTTGTGTTGAACAAGTACGCTACAAGCGCACCGGTCTCGTTGCTTTATCTATATAACTTTGTAAAACTATAATTAAGGATGTGGTATCGAAAGAAAAGTATCGATACTGTACTCATTAAAAGTATTGGAAGAAAATTATTGATGCCGTACTAGTATATAAATAAAAGTATTGATAGCAGTAGGTATCAGTATCGAAATTTTAATCTGGAAAATACTCATTGATAAAGGAAGGGGTAGTAGATTGGTCTCCACTCACCCCGTCGCCCGGCATCGAATTGTGATTGAAGCCCCGACCTACCACCCAACCAACCAATAACAATCTGGACAAGATGAGCTTGAAGTTTAGTCTACGTGCCCTCATATGCGGGTTTTAGCAAAATAAGGTATGGGGTATTGCTGCATGTTTACAAGACAACATTAAAATAGAGAGTTAACATGAATTAAATAACTTTTAATTTAATAACGATTACGAAAATGCTACTTTACATTTGGTACACATAGTGTAAACTTACGATTATTCATGCGGGGATTACTCATGCTTCTATTATATTTGTATTTTTGTCATTTTTCAGTGATGTGTGCACTAGGCCTTTAAGCAAATTGCGAGGTTCCTAAGAGGCTATGCTGATCTGGTCTGGAAAACACCACAGACTATCTTTATAAGTAGGTTAAGCCCTGTTCATATCAGAAAGCGTTCATTTTGGAAGTGATTGGACTGTTAAATTGGAAGTTTTCGTGTTTTTCATACCTCTGTGCAACTCCTTCCTTCCATCATCACAGATAGTCGGGTGATTAATTGAGAGCCTACTGTATTCAAATAGTTTTTCCTATGACGATTTGAATGTAATTTTAAATCATGTTAGTAAAGTCCTTTGTTCAGAAATTAAAAGGTACTATGCTCACCCTAAAAGGTAACAAGCTTATCTTGCTTGTTTCCGGGAGGGTCCAAGTGCTGTTTTCAGGGGAAAGGGGGGGGGGGTAATAAGGCTCCTTCGAGCATAGATCTAATAATTTTAATTAATAATAATATTGTTGCTAGTTTATAATATTAATGTTAATAATGAAAAGAGGACCTCTAATAAAAACACACAACTTTGCAAATAGCAAATTTGTAAAATAATAATAATTAATAAGTTGCTCTCACTCTAAAAATTATATATATATATTTAAAATGTTTTATTAATAATAAAAAATAGTTTATTTTAATACAAGTAGGGCCTACTTGCTTATCATACTTAACTTATTTAATTACTAGGCCTACTGAAAAATTTTAGTTTCAAGCCGCTTCCTTGACTGCATAGTATAACTAGGTTGAAAGAGCTATTGATATAGGTTTCAATATATTTTTGATTATTTTCGATGCAAAAGGACGTGGTAGAATCCTCCCAATCCTGCTCCTCTGGATACTTCACTGCTTTTATCGACTATGGTGTAGCTTATAATATAGGGCCATAGTGAATCCCATCAAGGTTAAACTGTAAGTTTCTCCGTAAACATCAACTCCGTTCTTAATCCATCACTAGCTTTCTCCACTCTTCCCTATCCTTGCATGTTCTCTTCGCTTCAACAACATCCATACACCGAGTCATACATGCTAATTTATTCTTAAAACTCTTAATGTTCTCTTTTTCACACAATCGTCCACAACATCTAGCCACGTCCCTTCCTTTTGATCCGCACAGTCTACCTTCATATATTTGCTTCGTCACTCGATCCACACTCATCCTCTCAACATGCCCAAACCAACGTAAGACGCTTATTTCACATTTGATTGTTGGATTTCCTAACAAACCAAACTCCTTTGGCACCTGTTCATTAGTGACTCTGTCCATACTAGTTCTATATATAGTAATCTCCACAGTTATTGAATGTAAGACATATGCATCGTGGAATTTAACAAGGACATTTTCTTTTCATCTAATAAGTTTATTTTTTTTGTTATTTTAGATATTTAAGGTACACTCCTTGAACCTACTGATTATATTAGTGCACAGCTTTTAAACACAATTAAATCTAGAACAAACAGAACATCCAGTCTCTCGGCCGTTAATCACTGTGAAAGATAAAACTCATATTCCACCAATTATTGACTACATTTTTCGGCCATTTTGATAGTCTAGCCAAAGACCTTCAGCTCAGTAGGCAAACACTATGCTGACTTGAGTACGGTTCTGTACAATTTTATGTTCAAATACAACGTTTCTCACGAACAATATTAAAGAACTGTTAAGATTACTTTATGTAGAAAATAAACTAAACGTACTTTCTACTGAACCAATAATTTATTTTAGCCAAAGAAGTGTTTTGTTATTATAAATAACAAAATAAGAACCTTTAATCAACAACCATATAAAGCAATCATGTCACACTCAAGTCAATTTTTCACTTAGTCAAGGAAGAACCAACTCAGGAGTGACAAGGAATAGTTAAGTAGGCAACGCTACGAGTGATTAGATCAACTCGCAGGACCTTGTTGTCATTATACATTTATTTTCAGTAGACATATTTCTAAACTTTAGCTCAGTCAGTAGCGCATTCTAATGTGTAAGTTCAAAATTCTGGGTTTGACTCTAGATTGGTCAAAAAATAATAATGTATAATGAGTCGCCCATTGGCGAAAGTAGTTAAATCCACTTGAAATTATTTTTGGCTAGAGCCAAAAAACGTTTACAATTTTTCTCATTTAAGCTATCAATAAGAATCATTTCTTAAAAAATAAAGAAAAATTCATTTTTTTATTTTACAAAATGTGTATAATATGGCATAAAAATTCCAATTTGTATTAAATAAAATGAAATGCACTTGACTGGTTTTGCAACTGGACAAAGGATTAAGCTGATTTTGGAACTGGAGTGACCACCATTTATATTTTATACACTGATGCAAAAACAGTTAAATCTTAAGAGTCATTTGTTGGACATTTAGTTACTTATTTAAAAAATACATTTTATACTCTTTTAAATTTATGTCGAATTCAAATGAAAATAAAACAACAGACAGAAGAAAACATGATTGGCAAAACAAGTTTCATAAAAGTTTTTTTTTAGTTCAATGAAAAGTAAAATTTTGAACATTTTATAATATAACAGGAAATATAAATGTTTATGCAACAACTTCATGGTCATCTTCAGGGTTAATTTCCAAATCATGCAGGATATCTTCCTCATCAGTTCCTTCATCAGGCTGTGGTGAATCCAGTTGAAGAAAAACCTCGGTGTAAAAGTTGAGTTTGGGATCGTCTTGCCACTGTTCTCCATAGTGAAGAACTAGCAAAGAGCGCACATCATTTACTTTAGCAAGCTTGATTGGGACACCTCTTGGAACTTCTGGAATCCTTGCATCTGAGAATGTTTTGCCCTTCTTGACCAGGGATTTTGGTTCACCACATTCAAACCCATAAAATGGTTCGCCTTGAACCATCACAAGTTTCCTAGTCTTTGACCTTGAAAAAACAATCTTCTTTGATTTCTGGAATTGAAAGTGCCATTGACCCGGTTGTTTCAAAACTTCATCTCCATATAATTTCCAGTCTTGAACAGGGCAACCTTCTCCAAGATGTTCTATTGTACAGTGTTCCGCAATCACTGCGATATACCCATTTGGGTTGTCAATAACACTCTTTGCTCGAAACTGTCGTTCCAGGTTGCCAAACACTCTATCCGGCGGAATGAATGAGTGGCCCACGATAGGAAAGTACAAGATGATTTTCTTTACACTAATAGGAGCTTCCAGTAATAACCATCGTGACAACATTGCAATCATGGTTTTGTTCTTATTTTGGCCACCACAGCCATCAGAGAAAAGTTTGACTGTGGTGACACCATCCAGTTCACATTGTGTGAGCCTGTGATGAACAGCTGAGGATATTTGGTTGGATCCTTTGGCAAACTTATTTTCAGTCCAAAGGTAGGCAAACGTGTTGGTCTTGTTTTGGGGAGATGTTGATACTCCTTCACATATCGTAAAATTGTAAAGGTATAGTTGACGTTTGTAATAAGCGGCTTGGTCTGGTATTTTAGGGAGTACAAGATTCTTCTGGCAGTCATAGCTTATTACCAGTTCATCATCGTTCTTTTTTCGGAATATTTCATAAAACCTTTCAGCACGAATTTTGTGGCCTTTGAACTCTACCATATGAAGTTTGCTCACATACCTGGCCTTTCTTTCAATGTTCCTTTTCCATGTTTCTGGACGTGTTTTCTTCTTCCTCGACTTGTTAGGAGGAGTTTCAACAATGCATTCTTCCTCAGATATGCCATTAAGGTCTTGATCCATTATTTTTGAAGAAATTACCTACGTTAAGACTGTAAAGTAATACACAAATAAATTTCGATCTTTTGTTAAAATACCAGCTGTTCTCCAGTGTAACCAACATATTACTTTCTTGTACCCACTTTCATAATTATTTTTAAACCTCATATAATTGTATTTGAAAGTAAAATAATTTTAATTGTAGATAGATTATTGATAAAAAATGGTCCTTATTGGTACAACAAAAAATTTAGCTGCTTTTGCAATTTGAAGTATAAGGTTGACATTTTGACATAAGGATTTAATTGCTTTTGCAATTGTAGATGTGACTGGTGGATATAACCTCATTTGCAACAGTAAACAGTGTGGATTTAACTTCTTTTGCTACTTGACCCACTTTTATAACTTGATTTTATACTGTTCATAACTATTTTGGCTCCATTTTAAGAGGTTAAGCTCGTAGCCAATGAGCTAAAGAATCCAGAGATACCAATATCTCATTTTTTTATATTTTTGGATATAGCTGCTTTTGTAAATAGGCAACTCAATTGGTAAATTAATCGTAGTGCATTTGATTTCTAAGTTCAAAGTCCTGGATTTTACTCCAGATATTGTCAAAATAGCATAATGTATGATTGGTAAATCAGCTTTAGCACATTATATTTCAAAGTTAAAACTCCTGGGTTTGACTTCAGATATGGTCAAAAATAATAATATATTGGTGGTAAATTGGTTGCTGTTTTGACATACTCCAAAAATAATATTTTATGATTGTTTAACCAGTTGGTTCAGTAAGTGTAAGTTAAATTATCCCAATAAATAATAATCAGAGGACCGTGACTCCGTCTGATAGCCATTGTGCATTTGATGTTTCCCAGACGACCCTCATACCAAGATCCGAACCACATACAAAGCCACACTGATACTTTTGTTAGTATTCTCCGCAGTGATGGTTTTGATGGCCCTGTCCACCATGAAATGGCATTTGGAGATCAGGCTCTTCCTTAAGGATCGTTTTGGGAAGCTAGAGAAAGATGGTAAGTGTCTCAGCACCCTTGTGCCGCACCGGGTTGACCGACAAATGATTGTTTTTATATTTAAAATGAATGAATGATTAGTATTTACACTATTTTTATTTAATAATTTACTCATTTTTATCTACATGTTCACCGAAAAAATTATAACAGAAGTGTAATGTGATAATGTGCTGAACTGTAATTCAATCACAGGAAATCGTCAGTAGCTGCATAGGTCACTCTGCACTAGTAGAAACAAGGTCAACCTTCCTTGTCCACGCTTTTTCATAAAACCTGCGTGGGAAAAACAATCAAGTTTCTAAACCAACCTATTGAATCAGTTCGTATGTGCTAAAAGCTTGATTGACACTTTAATCACAAATATAGAGCAGAATCTTGAAGGTTTAGAAATGCACCCATGATGCATTGCAACTCAAACTTTAAAAATTTGATTAAAAACATAGTTGATTTTGTAGTGTATTAACATATATTTTAGATCATTGGTACGATGGATGCTTTCAAATTATAATGCTTTGTCGTGGCACAATCAAATGCACGCTTTCCACCAACGGATTGTTTCGAATCTCCTCATTAGAGTTAATTAAGTTGTATTCTTGATTTTAACCCTACAGCGCATGCGCATTCAAATGGCCATGCGCACTGATTATGGATGGTTGGCTTTGAGATTTGATTGGCTCTTCCGTATCTAAGATTTCAAGTAGAGCGTACGAAGTAGAGATGAGTTGAGCTTTATTAGAACAGCTCGCGCCGATGAGGTGGAAATATGTGTTTGGCTTAGAGCTAGTCATGTGACCCCGTTTCTGTTCTACTCTTGTTTCTCGGCGAGCGTGTGGACTCAAAATAAAACATCAATTTGTATCTAGCTTGGGAATTTTCGTCACTCAAACAGATTCTTCTCCTAATTTTCAGTAAACGTGGAAATCAAACTGTAATCGGTAAATATTGGGAAAGTAGGAATGGTTTCTCGTCCTGATATTTTACTCATAATTTTTATCCCTCTATAAAATATTATAATATGATTTGTATAAAGAAGCAAATCTTTATCTATGAAATATTATATAATATCAAGTTAGATAGAGTTTCGTTAGGGCATCTAGGCTATAACCTCAACCTGAATCCTTTGACTGTTGAATGATGACGCTCCATTCAAAGCACTTTAAATCTTGTAGATCTCCTACCGGCATAATCTTGAAGCGTCACACAATGGTGAAAATGATTACCTTCATCTGCAATCACGTGAATCCATGGACGATACACATACGGGGACTACTTGTGAACGGTATATAGGCGTAACTGTGTCGACCTTATTTTTGTTCATCTGAGAAGTTGTCTGGGTTGAATTTATTAGGGTTCGGATAAATTTTTGAATAGTTGTGTGTTATTAATATTTTTTTAATAAGTCTTACTCCTGATGGGACGATGGTTCCGTTGATATCCAAATCTTCTGGGACTCTGTGAAGTATGAAATAAACAGTGAGATACATTCGTAATGTTTCCTTTATGACTTGGTTGAGAAATATCATTTCTTGAAGCTCCTGATAAGTCGGGGGGCGATCCATGTCATCTCCGAATAACTCGTAAAGTTCCTTGAACACCTCCCCTTGAACATCTGGATAAAAGTCTAACATCGATAATGCAAAGCCACTACTTAGAGATGAGGTTTCAAGACCAGCAAGAAGAAAGCCTATATCTTCACCTTCATTATCCTCTTCTGTAATCTGTAATGAAAGTGTTTTAGACAACTCTAAACAACTCTATAAGGTGACATATCTTAGGAGTTAGTTATTTATTTTAGAAGTAGATAGTTTTAAATCTTTGTTAACATCAAACTCCTTGATTAAGTCTTCTTTCAAAATTTGGTTTCGCTCAATAAAATGTTTTCCAAATTATTTAATATGTCATGATTTGGTTTTGGACATTTTTGCTAACCTAAACCATTTGGATAAAAGGAAAAATATCCAGTTTATGTCCATAAAAAGTCAAATTCATACATTTTAGTATGAGAAACAGAAATAAGATATATGTTATCCACGTAGCTTTGAGTAGTTCAAATTTTTCACATTGTTGTAGAACAAATTATTTCAAATAATTGCAGATACTCACCAAATCTATAATATATACTCAAGGCATGCCTGTTACAAACAAAATACATTTAACCATTGATTGAGATTTCACAAACAAATATACCAACAAACTGGTTTCAATATCTCAACATCCACAAATGGGGACTTTGGGGGGAAAATATTTTCCCAAATTTTTCTATATTGAGAATTCTCTTAACGTCCGATATGTCAAAACACTTAGAAATGTTCATCACAACCTTCAAGTCGTCAAGATATGATATTGAAACCAAACGTAGAGAACCCTACCATGCATTATACAAAGATTTAACAATTTCTGGTTCAATTAATATTTTATTACGTCTTTATTATATCCTATACACACCAGTGTAGGTGCCCGATGATGGGAAGAGCTTTCGGTCCTGATATTTTATCCTCTAGTTCCTTCACTCATCTTCTCAATGTGTGCTTATTCCCCGGTAGATGATGCTCGACAATATTACTCAGTGATCTCTAAAGAGTGAGATAAGGATGTAAAATGGCATGAGAAGGAAATAAAATGGGTGTAGGGAAAATTCTGTTGCAAACAGCCTAGTCCCAAAATGATTATTCCCTAGCCCCTATGGGCAATATTATTATACCCATGGGTGGCCAATAATCAGCCCATAAACTGAGTGCACAAACGAACGCAATACGTATAAAGCGCAATATATGCCTGAGAGAGATAATAAAATATGTGAAAATAAATTATAAATTTTTGTAGAAAAACATATTGGCAAAAATAGCGTTACAGATTAGCAATAAGAAAAATTAAATAAAAGGCTCTAAAGAGACAGAATGGTTCCTGCAACTGACTACCTGTAAAATTTCAATTTTCTATCACAACAAAAAAAGTTGTTTTTCTAATAACTTGTAAAATTTTGAGTCCCAATTTTTTGATACAATTTTAAAATTTATAACGTTCATTATTTTATGACTATGTTGGGTGATCTTTCTACATGATTGCATATAGTCCCATTTCTTAAAACACATAAGTGTTTATTGTGCTAGATTTTAATTCTAGTCGTCCATTATAGTTTCCAAATATTAATTTAAAGTTATACAACATTCATAGTTTTCTAGCTATCTGGGATAGTCCAGCCACCTTCAATTTTCTACCAAACCAAACACATTTTTTCTTAAGTTTTGTAAATTTCCAGCCCGTATTTTCCCCATTCCTCTGTCCCTTGTTTGAAATTAAAAGTATTCAGACTCTTATGGTTTTAATGTTGTCCCTCTACATTTAGGTAATTTTCTCAATTTTCTCAATTATTATACTATACGGAAAGTGTGTTATTCTATTATTTTAGGACTTTTTTGAGGGACCCATTTTCTGGTCATTAATTTTTAAATCCATATTTTTATCGTTATGTTTGGGGTGGTTCTTATACCCACCTGACAAATTTAAATCTTCCACTATAGTAAGAAATAGTTTTTTACACAAGTTATGGAAATTTTGAAATCCCCAATTTTACCAACGCCCACATAGAGATTTGAAATATTTAGGAATATGAAAGTTTTATTTGTCAAATAAACACGATTTGCCTACTGATGTGACTACAAAACAACCAAAACAGAGTATAAATTCTTTTTGGATTGAATATTGAAATATTTTCTATAAATTACTCTTTAGATTGCAATGAATTTTATAATCAACTAAGACAGAAAAAAATTAATTCTACATTAAATTGGAGATTGATCACTTTGTTTAAAACAGAATTTTAGGAAAAAAAATCAATATTAATAGATTTTAATAGAAAAATTAAAGACTGCTAAATGAAAGTTATCTGAGATATTGAAAATTTCAGCGCAATCGGTAGAGCAGTTTTGGCGAAATTGAACAACAAATAAACAGACATCCAACATTTATTTTGTATAGTCAGGCCCACACTTGTACTTTTCTACGCCCTAGACCAAAGTTCATGACTACGCCCTCCTTCTTTCCACCAATATATACATATATATTAAAAATATTTAACATCTTCCAAAATCTATCATAACTCAACAGATTTTATGTTAAATATTAATATATTTTCTTTATTGTGTAGAATTTTAATTTTAACATACAGCCACTAAGTACTTGTTTAGCATTAAACTTACTTAATGTTAAAAGTTAATGGAAAATAAACTATATCACAGTATTTTCTTCTTTGTATATAAAATAATAATTGAGGGTATTATGGTAAATTATAATAACGTTATACAGTTGGTATTTGAAAAGGCTATAATTTTAAATAAACATAATATAGCTCAGTATTTAAGTCCATACAACAGTAAACTTTAAAAAAAAATACAGAAAACCATAATAATTTGAATACGAAGGTATTTTAGCACCGTTTTCTAAGATTCCGAAAAAAATGTATTCGTACTTTGGACCAAGAAAACGCTTCAATGGTGCCGTTGAAATCAACACAGTCAGATTGGTCTCAATGCAGAGAAGCGGCAGCGTCGATCTGTGGAATTTTTTATTATTTTTAACCAAGAAAGGGACCTCTCAGCTGGTGCATTCGTAACGGGTGTGCAAACATAGAATATCCACATTTGGATAGATTGTTCGCAGGTCATTTTCCCTTAGCCATTTGCAGAGTGATACTGACTTCTTATCTTCAAACTTGCTGGTTATAAGATGATATTTGAGGTGAAGCAACTCGTCATCAATCGACGGTTCTAGCTCGTCCTTAAAATGGTTGAGAAGTTTCCTCCCCTCGTCTTCAAGTTCTGCAGGGGTAAAAGCTAATATTTTTGTGATGGCAGTAGATCTCTCTGAGAATTCTTCCTTTGCAACCATCCTTTTGTAACTTCTTCTTTCAGTTTGTCAACAATGGGGATGAATATGTTCACTCTGAAATTGTATTGCTCATAAAAACGTACCTCGCCATCGCGGGTCTCGTCCGCTTGAAGATTTCTGACAGTATGCCGTCTCTTATCATCTTCGTAAGTTTTCTATTCGCAGAATACAAGAGCCTTCTCTTCATACAAATCAAACTGCTCCCAAAGCTCATCGAAGAACTTAATTAGTGACTTGAGAACTTCGACTACTGCCAAAACATCTACCTCAACGTTCCACACCTCTTTGTTCACCTTGTGCAGTCTGTACTTCTCCCTCTCCGTTTTCTCAACTACCAACTGCTCGATTTGCGCCCTAGTAGGTCATGGCCTAGGTTGGTATTATGGGAAATCCGGGCCAGTGTATAGTAGTAGGATGTTTGTTCCCATCCCAGAACACTCGTTGCCAAGGAGATTTATAATTGGTTTGTTGATCTTTCCAGACCCATTGTTGCCCAGAAGGCTTAAAAGGGAGATTTATACATTAAAAGTTAATATACTTGAATTGTTACTCATATAAGACCTAAATGTAACAATACAGTCAGTTTTTTCAACACTCTTTCACTCACTGATGAGATCGCATACATTGCATTATTAAAATTAATTAGTACAACAAAAGTATTCAATCTGATGAGTATTTTTTTAATTTACTAGCTACAAGCAAGCAAACAGACATACATAAAATTGAAAGTACATACAGATTTATAGTTTTATTATGAGTATAGATAATGAGATAGGAGATATGTAGAGTTTAAGAGGAAATGCAATTATGTTTGCATGGATCTAAGTGCTAGAAAGTCATTTTGGAAAAATCACCCCCAGTACACCCGGCCAGAATTATAAACAACATACCCGTCTTAAGCAAAACAGATTATGTAAGACGGATGCATTGTTTCACGTGATCAGAGGCAGGGTTGAAAATATATTGATTTGTAGTATACTTTAAATATTAATTTGAATTAAATAGGCATCGATTACTTATACATTACTTCTAGCACAAACTATTCAAATAAACACATATAAACAAAAACTTGGTTGTGACGAGAAATCCAATACAATTACTAACTTTTATAACGAGTGTATTATTCGAATACACCTTATACATTTTGGTAATTATTCAAACATTCTTGATTGCTCGGATCATCAGAAATACACAATTCTCGGAATAGACCAAATTAAGGGGTAGCTTAGTTTTTATGACAAGCAGCATCAGATTACGGGCCAGTTACTGGCCTTGCCTGCCCTTGGGGACCATCTTCTCTCAATTTATTTACTCAGTGTCACTCCTACTCTGAACTATTTTTTTTTTCCTTAGTGGTTTCATACTCTTCCTAAACACAAATACGTGTAAATTACCTCTATATTCTACCTTCCTCATTCCTACTTATTTAGTGTAATTAACAGTGAGTATGACATGAAACAAAAAATGTTATCTGAAATATGTATATATAATAGATATTTTAATGCCTTGTGACTCTCACCGGATGTTAAAGAAAAAGTAAGGACGTCAATCGTTTGTTGTACAGATGAAAAGGAGTACGACGTGTTCGTATGCTATGACCAAGATGACACAGACTTCGCTCTCGGAGTTCTGGTACCAACATTGGAGCAGAAGTACCACTACCATTGTTTTGCCTACGAACGGGACTGCAATGCTGGGGATAGTGAGTAGATTATTCTCTGTAATCCATAACTTTTGTTTCACAAATATCTTATTTAGAATGGGACTTTAGCGTTCTCAAACTTCATAATAAATGCTCAGTAATTAGTATAACGCCCTGTTAGGATAATTGTTTATCTTCTAACACTTGCCATCCCCAACTCCTAAGCCTGAGGGACTCTTTTTGATGTTATAACGCCTCGCTAGTAAGTTTATTACTCCCGGCTGCTTGTTTGCCACCTCCCTTGTTTCCCTTAATTACTACCTCTCCTTATTAATAAGTTTGCCACAATCCGCTATTTACCTACTCTTAACTCCCGGCTGCTTGTTTGCCACCTCTTGAGTTTCCCTTAATTATTACCTCCCCTTATTAAGAAGTTTGCCACAACCCAATTTTTTACCTGCTCTTAGCCCCTGAGTACTACCTCACCTTTATAATAAGTTTGCCACTTCCTGAGTTTTCTTCTACTATTGACTCCTGTACGTTCCCTCCCCTTGCTAATAAGTTTGCCATCTCCTGAGTTTTCCCCTACTCTTATCCCTCCTGTGCGTTAACTCACTTTGCTACTAAGTTAACCCTGTTGAATTCTTGTGTTTTTAATTTGATTAAGAGGGAGAATTATTCAATTAATGTGTGCGTAAGTAGACATGTTGAGATCCTACCTGCTGCTGAAGATCCGGAAACAGTAACCCAAGTAGGCCTACCTGGGGTTGTGATGGGATGATCTTGGTGCTTCGGATCAGACGCACATTTATACCAGTTAGGATGAGCGTGTGATTATTTTAATTGACGAAAGAGAGTGCAAAACACTAAGAGAAATTGAGGAGTTGAGCCGCGGTGGTGACA
The DNA here is from genome assembly GCA_902141375.1 of Timema poppense. Lineage (NCBI taxonomy): Eukaryota > Metazoa > Arthropoda > Insecta > Phasmatodea > Timematidae > Timema > Timema poppense. The sequence goes on from CABFOV010000524.1 coordinate 175,097, forward strand.
CACGTCTACCTTTGAGGAAAATACTTTGCGAACTAAAAAGAAACGCGCGTAAAAGTACGAGAGAGCAATTGTACCACCCTTACAAAACATAACTTAATGAAAGAAAAGGCGGTAAACAGAAAAATGTGATAGTTACATAAATTAATAACGAATGAATATAAGAAATATTTAATTAAGTAAACAATAATAAATTGATATTAAAATAATAAAATATAAAGAAATAAATACTAAACATCTTGTTTACCAGCTCCTGGGTCTTCCACTCTTCCATCTATTGCACTCTGAGGGATGCTTCCTTTTGCTATTAAAGATTACTAAAAGGTCCATTTTGCTTGATATATTTAGCTTATTCCTTGTCCCTTCTACCAATCTAGCATAATATTGATTCCTATTTGAGTTATTAGCGCCTTGTTGACTAATTTGAAGACACAGGATGAAAGAAAACACACAAGCATACCTGGATTAGAAACAAGGTGGCTGGCTTAGAACCATCTCAATCAACATCTCTATACTAAATGGGCAAAAAAAATAAAAAATGGCTGCAGTCTTATTAAGACCAGACATAATGCAAAGGGAAATCGAAATTATTAAATACGTTTTTCGTAGTAGGACTTGGAAGTGTAGTTTGTAATAAATTAACTCACATTAGCGTGAAAAAGGAACGGTAAAACACAGGTGATAGCTCGCATGTGATCATCTAATCCCAAGTGCACCCGCGGACGATATTTTAACCTCGCACTTCCCTGTCACTGTTTATGCTGTCACCTGAGAGCTCGGTGCCTTACTGGGGATTCCTACATTCCTCGATAAACAATAAAAGAGCATAAACGTAGTCACGGAATGTACTTTAAGCCAATAACAAGCTCTCAATGCCACCCACTCGGCCCAGTCGGTGAAAGTTAAAACAGTTTAGGTTTTACCAAACAGGTAGTAAGACGCGGTGCAATAAAAAGTTTCAGCTCTGTCATCTCTGCACCAAACGGTCTGGTTGGGTTCTGAGAGACAGTCAGCGTTCGAAACAAATAGGCTCCATTTAACGCGAATGCGTAGTGTGAACAATGACAGGTCAATCACCACATTGACTATATTGAAGTGAATTGAAACCATTCATTTTTCAAAAACTTAAATTTGCCTACATCGAATTGTGTCGTGGCGGTGAAACATTAATTTCAAAAAACTATGTTTAACTTAAAAGATATATTTATCCACTCGAAAACCAAACATGTTGGAAAAAAATTAGTTTGCGTCGCAAAGCATCAATGTTGAGAGCGTGTGAATTTAGCTTACTCGTATAATCACCATGATATTCGGTCATTCCCATGATAGTTGTTTATTTACTTAATTATGTTAGGAGACATTGCTCGTGTGCACGGAGCATTAAACCAATACCAGTACCATATGTACGACCAGAGTCGCTTTGACGTTCTGGTCTAAACTATTTTGTCTTGACGAATAATTTGCACGTATGACCATACCCTTAAGCTATTGTTATTGTTTCAGTAATCCCGGAGACCTATTCTACCCATGTGAACACCAGTAGGCGTTTTATAATGGTGTTGTCCCCGTCGTTGGCAAGGAACAAGTGGTGCACCTATGCTCTGTACATGGCCATTGAAGCCATGCTCAACCTCCATTCTAAGATTATATGCATCATCTTACAGGTTAGGACAACACTTTTTTTAGTTCGCATCATCCTCAGTGTAGTTTTTACAGGCGTTAGACAATGTTGCCTGCTTGATGGGTTTGCATGACCAACTTGCGTAACCTATACATCCTCGTAAATACATTGCAGGGACAAGGAACTTGTTTTATTTTGTAAAGGAAGGATATAAAGGTGGGACCTGCTCCTAACTTTTTTGTTTTTTACTTACTTTGTATTTTATCATTTGAGAAATTATGCTAAAATTATTATTTTTTTATACAGCCTAAAAATGTAATAACTCAGCGTTTTGACTTTTTATAGAAGGTGTTATCACTTTTAAATACTTTAAGACCAATTTACTATAAAAATATTTATAATCCAAAGTTTAATTATCGAGTAATTTGTTATCTACTTAGAGGCTGTAACGCTAAAATCTCACCCCTTGTTACTAGGGCTATCCCTGTACGGGACACTGAACTATAGAGGGGTGGAGCCAAGAGTCGGTTAAGCCACTCCCATCTGTTACCTCACTCCGGCTGACACACAAGACATTCCCACACCAGTCATTATTAAACAAAACAAACCTAAGCCAAATGGTGTATAATTCATCAATGAATTATCTCCTTTTCAATAACCCAGATATTAATTATTGTTTATAGTGTATTTTGTAAACCATGGTTGACGTGAAACTGTACTACCATTCACTTATATAAAGTATGGGTTCTAAGTAGAGAAAAAAATTAAGGATCGATACCCACTTCAGTGGTCAAGTGTTCTAAGGCGTAACTCTCGTGTTAGATTGGCCTGCTGCTAACGGAGAAATAGGGGTTTTAATCCCGGTCATGTCTATTGAGGGTGAATTTCCTCAATTGTTTCCCACTCTCCTTCCACGTGAATGCGGCTAGATTTCTCCTAAGAATTATCCTTTCTCATCCTAACCCCGTTAGTGTAATTATCATATATGCGTATAACTTGAACAGGTAGTAGGACGTGGTGATAAGAAATAAATAAATTAGAGATTTAACTAAACCATACTTAAAAATATTAGACCTAGTAAACCTCTAATGCTGCTTGAGCCCAGGTAGTTCAAATAATCGTTCATAGTTTGTGTGTACAAATATTACCAAATGAGTAATCTGCACACAATATTTAGCCATGTTATAGATTTTATTTTTGTAAGAATATGAGCGTGCCATGTATCTGTTATTAGAACTAGCTTGTGTGCCCGTTATTCGCACGGGGAATCTTTAATGAGCTTTATTTTTAATTATAATATAAAATTAATTTAAATATTTACTAGCTATTTGGGTATTTGTCACTACATTCCAGACAATTTTTGTTATCATTGCAACTAAAAGCATTGTTTTCTGTTTACGCACCCCTTCCTATTTCCCAGAGATTCATTTTAAGATTTAAAACTATCAGATTTTATGGTACGGCACAGTTATCTTTCTGCTGAATGTTGTTATCTATCACACTGATAAGTAGTTGTTTCAAATAGTTTTGAAAATGTGGAATCCACCCTCCCCATTTCACTGACTCCAACGTTGAAATTTAAGTTTTTAAAACTTATTTGAATATATAGAGTAGTACTTCTACATGTTTGTCAAATTTTATTGTTCTACCTCACCTAAAGTGATTTTTATATTTATAACCCTCACACCCCAATTTCTTGCAGAAATATTTTTATATTTCCCGTATATAAACTTTTCTGACATAGGGTAAAAAGAGCAAAAAATATAAAAAGAGTAAAAAGGTATAGCTTATCGATTTGTTTTTAAAATAAGGTTAAAGAGAGTAAGTAAAACTGGTAAAAGTTGTAAAACCTTTTAAAAGGGTAAAAAGCGCAGAACAGTGGTGCAAGAACCAGGGGGTAAGAGGTTATATTTTACCCCCTCCCCCAAAAAATCAAGAGGGGGGAAAAAGTATTGTTTTTACCCCCACCCCCAAATAATTTAGTAAAACTTTTAGTTAATGTAGAAAGCCATTCTAGTGCACTTAAATAGGACTATAATTTGGATGGACATTGAGGGGAAAAAATCGATATCCCTATTAATAAAGTAACATATATGAAAAAATAACATCGTTTGAAAAAATCGATGTTATAGAACCAAAAACATTGTTGATATTTTTCAAACCAATTGAAATTGTAACTGAAGTGTATTTGTAATAAATGAATATGAAACTTAAATATCAATTCAATAATTGTATTAAAAATTAATAATAAAAGATTACTATTTTTAAAACAAACATATAAATATGTCGTTGTCTCGGACATATCTACAAAACATTGATGGTTGAAATCATCTATGAGGTAAACATCGAACCTTCTACATCTCTGTTCAATGTATACCCCTGCTGGACTGGACTGGACCATGTCCCGTTTCCCGTGTCAAGTTGATCCCACAAGTCGATCGCGCTGTAACTGAGCCAACTCTTTAGGTATAAGGCTACACTAGTGAATGTAGTAATAAAACTATTGATCGAATTTACAATTTTTATTAGTAGTTTTTCTTAACACCGCATCTACTACCCGTACAGGCTATGCACCTATGTAGACCTACTAAATTACTCTAATGTGTGAGAGGGAGAGTGGAAAATAATTTAGGATAAACCTCGCTCAGTACACCTGACCGGAATTGAGGCCCAACCTCAACGCGTTGGCAGTATAATCTATTGCGAGAGTGGCGCCTTAAACCATGCGGCCAATGAAATGGGTATTAATAATTAAAAGTCTTTCATTTATAAGAAATTCTTGTAAAGTGTGTTCGATAGTTTAAATCTTAAAGTAAAAAATATATAATTAGAGTAAAATTTTGTTAAAAGTGTTAGGTACCTACAAAAAATAATAAATGTAACATTTAAACTATTAACATCCAGAATGGTTTGAACATTGGAAGTTGTAATTCATAAAGCTTATCTGCACTTGAGTTTAAGCTATTTCTGTATTTTTTTTCTTTTACTTGGGGGAAGATAATAACTCATAAATACCTCACCTCACTTCAAGGGAGAGTAAGGAAATGATTGACATTCAAGGACCCCTACCTAAACAGCTCTTACTCCTTCCCTAGCATTTTACAGAATTTAGGCTCCCCCTCTCCCTCCCCGCCAACCCACCAAGATGATTTTTTTTTTCTTCATAGCCTTCAACTTTGAGTTCATCGTGTCGTGAAATGGGGTCTTAAAGTTCCATAAGTTTGAAATTCCCCTCCCATAGTTACTGTATTCATTTATGTATTTATTTAGCACCGCGTCTTACTACCCGTTCGGTTTATACGCCTCAGTACTTATTACGCTAATGGGTTAGGAATAGAGACGGTTGATTTTAGAGGTAGTAAATCCGCATTTGCGCGGAGGGAGAGTGGAAAACTATTTAGTAAGAATCACCCCCAGTTCACCCGACCGAGATTCAAACCTCAATCTCCCCCTTCTCAGCAGTCTAGCTCAACACGATACTAGTGCGTTAGCTGGTTTATAGTTACTGGGACCTGAGCTTTTCATCACCTCCCTCTATCAACTCTGCCATGAGTATTTTACAAGCTTATTTACTTAATGATTTTTTCTTGTGCCCAACTCTGGTAATCTAATCGTTCCATCACCTCATTATAATAGCTCTGCAATGAGTATTTTTCCCTACTAAACTGCTTATTTAATTCATAATTTTTTTCCTGTCACTAACTCTTGTTGCCTAATCGTTCCATCACCTCACGATTATAGCTTTCCAATAATTAGTTTACCCTACTAAGATTGCTTAGCTACTTAATAAATAATACTGCTTTATTTTTCTCGATTCTCGTTACCTGAACGCTTAATTCCCTCACTATAAGGCTAGGTAATGTACTTACCCTCTTCCACTTCTCCATACAGACAACTCTCACCCACTTTTGATGCACAGTATTGATCCAAAGTTTTAAAAATATTGTTTTATTATTATTTTTAATAGACAAATGTTCTCATGTATTTTCTATTCACAAACTGTGAGGCAGAATTATTAAAAATATTTTAATGGCTCTCTCAAATGGGCAGATTGGCGGAGATCCCCCTAAACATAAATGAAAAATATTTATTTTATTTTTTCAGGACATTTCCTGGACGCAAGATGAAATTTCCGACGACACGACTCTACAACAAGTGTTGCGTGTCGTTAAGAAAGTCCGATGGACTGACGACGACTCGGTGAACGCCGACAGTGCGCCGAATATCACAGATTCTCCGGTCCTTCAACGTACGCCTTCTTTGACGGACTCGTCTAGAGACATCTTGAAACAAACCCCTTCATCTCCTGGTTCGTCCAAGTTTTGGACATCTCTTAGAGTCCTACTGCCCCCTAGACGACCCGTCCAGTTGAGGAAATCTGTTCCTCTGACCATCATAGAGAACTCCACAGCATCGGTGCTAAATTAAGAGAGATTTTGAGGAATTGGTGATATTTTGGGAGTAAGCGTGTTTTAAGGAACTAAGCGATATTTTGAGAATAAGGCCCAGTTTCATAGTCAAACTTAGTACGCCTCAAGTGCGGTGATATACTAAATACAGGACATCTACTTAAACTCTCACATATGAAACTTTCACATATGAAATTGACCCGTTCCATTCTTGTTTAGGTAGGTGTCATCCTGCGTTTAGCACCGCACTTGAGGCGTACTAAGTTTGACTATGAAACTGGGCCTAAATGTGATTTGGGCAGCTGGTCGATATTTAAGATATTGTCAAAAGTTTGAGAATAATTGTGTTTTGGGAAACTAGACGAGATTTTGGGGACATGATGAGGTTAGGGAATATGCATGTTTTGGAAACCTAGGCAATATTTGTTGTAAACAGTCATGTTTTATGAAATTAGGGGGACTAATACAGGGGCAGATTAAGGGCCGTGTGAACTGGGTGGCTGCCCGGGGGCACCAGATCGATGAGGTGCCAAACAGAGCTATCTAATGTAGTCTGGGCTTGATATGAAAATAGTCCCCAAACCTAATAACTCAAAAACTAAGGTAAGCTGGGCGTGATATGAAAATAATCCCCAAATCTAACAACTCCAAACCTAACGTAGCCTTGGCGTAGTAGTGGAGTTGTTAAGCATAACAATCGTTCACTTTTTAATACTAGTATGAAATGTTACATATTAGTATAATTTTGTGGTGGGTAAAATATAATTTAGGGTCACACTTAAAAAGTTATTTTAGATTTGCCATCTTGAAAAAATGGCACCCTAAAACTTTTTTTTTTTTTTTTCAATTATAACGTAAACCGTTCATAATGTCAATGGTTTTAGACTTATAATAACAAATAAAGGCAAATATTGCCTACAAAAGAGGTTCTTATAGTTTTATTTGTAATTCTAACAGTTTTTGTACAACCTTGAAGTGAAACGTTTAGCGTATAGTTAACACTTATGGAGTTTTCCTTTAAATTATTTTCTTATTACGGCCAGGCTACGTTAGTTTTGAGGATTATTTTCATATTTTTCTGGCATCCAATCACCATGCGAAATGTGGTAGCTATTAGCTAGCAGAATATTTAAAGAACGGTTAAAATTAAAATTAAATTTAAAATAAAATCTTTTTGTGAACGTTTTGACTGCAAAAGGTGACAACAAATCAATTTATCATGGTCTTGCAGATCATTTGGTTTGGGGAATGGTCTCATGAGAGTATCTCTGATAACTTTTATTAGCTTTCAGTTACCATCACTCCTATGGTGAATGGTATATTACCCCTTAGTTGTATAGCGGGGCGCCAAAAAGCAATCTCCACCCGGGTACGATATTCACCCTTGAACTAATATTAGATTAAAGTGAAACTATGAGTGATATACTAGACAAGGTGAGATTTTATGGGAGAGGGGGGAGGCTGCAACATTTTGAGGGAACTAGGAGAGATTTTAAGGAGAATAGATAATATTCTGGGGGTATAGGTAGGTCTTTGGAGGAAATAAAGGAGATTTTGAAGAAACTAGGCAAGATATTAAGGTGAATAGAAAAAATTTAGAAGGGACTAGGAGATATTTTTGAGGGAATAGGCAATATTTTGAGGCACATGATGAGGAATTTGGAGTATTAGGCGATATTTGAGGACCAGTTGAGTATTGGTGGCTATTCCATAGGGACTAGGCGAGCTTTATATTTGTTTCTGCGTTCTATTAATATTCTATATCTATTCAGATTAACCTATGTAAATAAGACACTTCTACAAGGTTGATTTTGATTTTAATGTCTTGACACTCATATAAAATGGATAGACGCTTTTACAGTTTTAACTATTCTCTCTGCTCGAACTAAATGCTTGAGTAGTATTCTGGACTACCTGGTACACGACGCTGATTGGCTGGATCTGGTCACGTGACAACGCCCCTCGCTCTCTGATTGGCTGTTGGCTTTCTCCCCCTACACCTCAACCTTTTCTATGTGGTAGTGGATTTTCCCTGATGACTTGCATCAGTTAATCGGCTCGACAAGACAAGTCAAGACAGGAATAGATTGTGATCGTGAGGTCATAGACCCTGTTTATGTTTGGTGCCAGTTTGCCGACTCGACAAGTCAAGAATCGTATCTACGTGTAAGGGATAGACAGATTTTGGCGTGAATAAAACACGATATTACAAAACATATATTTATTATACATTAAAGGTTTTACAGACATATATTAAGTTTCACAGACATCATACATAATATTTACTATACACATTTACAGGAATGACGCATATATTCATTCATACGTTTTTCTACCGTGGTTCTTAGATGCGTTAGTAAAATTGTTTTTAGTTCACAATCCAGCATGTAATAGTCCAAACCGATGACTTGACGTGTATAGTAGGTAGTACTGATAAGATCCAGGTTTATGATGTGCATTTCCACCGTAGGCTGTTTGAGGTCCATGACATCCACTGATTCTGGCGTGTAGCATACATCCACGACGAGTGTTTTGATCAAATCGTTGCAATAGCGTGTGACGGGTGTCGACCACATAACCCAGCAATCAACGGCAACGTCGATGAGGTCCCACACATCACAAAGACGCGCCTAGATAGGTGCTAGATAAGCGACCCGTTTGAGTTCGGCGTCTTGTTTCTCACTGATGACGACCATACGGTCACTGCACATGATTCTCAGAGAGATTTCATGACTAGTCAGACTAATCTTCTGAAGAGGTTGCGTGTTGCTCAAAACCTTTGATATGACCAACTTGTAGTTGCCCAGTAGCTTTGTACGGTTAAACACCGCACAGTTCCCTCCGTATTTTTCTAGCTGAATAAAGCGCGTAAAGTTGTTCTTGACGCTCATGCTGATGATGACTTGCGTGGCATCGAATTCGTCCAGTGGAAACAAAATGTTTAAAATACTGGTGATGGTAAAAGGCTTCACCGGCTTTGCTTTATTGGTGCAGACGTCTTGGCCTTCCATGATGTTTGATCGCTACGACGACTGTCGCGGCTAGAGCCGGCATGCCACCGGGACTCCCCTTTTATAAGCGCACGCTGATTGGACGCAGCCTCTTGAGGGGCGGCAGGATCCTACAGTATGAAAAAATTTGTTGTAATATCTCACCACCTTAGCGTAGTTGACAATATGATTTGTTGGCGAGAATAGGGTTAGTAAAGTTTTCGTCTGAATGTTCTGGGTACGATAGAAAAGGCACATGAGACAGTAATGGCCGCAAACGTCCAACGCTATGCTTTAAAGTTGTAGCGTGCTATGAGACGTGCGGGAAGTGTTTTTGGGTATAAATGCCAGATGTGAATGTATACGAGTTGGAAAACCATAACTGTAAAATATTCTCCCACGCCTTTCTTGTTGATAAAGAGGTCGACACAATGCGTCCCAGGCTTAGTGTGGGGATCCGTGTTAATGACGAGAGTGGAAGGTTGAGCTATTCTTGCGGGTACTTGATCAGCAGGGAAAACACCCGACTGTACAGAACGGAACCACGAGTTTGTTTTCAACGCACGTCTTACGGTGTGCGTGTCCATCTTCAATCATCCAATCTCGATGTCCCCAAACGATGGAGGCCGAACAGAAATTCAATACAGAACTACGTGCCATGGACATGTCTTGGCTCAATTTAAGTGTTTTCAAAGAAGAACAACCTCTGTCGTACAGATCTACGATAGGTGTAGGCGTGTATTTGATTAGAAACATTTTCTTTTCTGTTCCCTTTATGTAGACCGTTTCTGCACGCGTTGTGGCACGTGAGATGACGGATTCAAGCAGTCTGTAATCTACATCACCGCTATCCAAGGTAATTCCATGCAGTTTGTTGACAATATAGTCAGCTTGCTTTTTAGTGGTGGCTGAAAGTTCCTCGATAGCGTATGGGGTTTTTAACACCCAATGTTAAATGTACCGCATACAGATAAAACACTCAGTTCCTTGACGATAAAATCTTTGTTGTCGTCGATGAAGCTCTGGAAATCCACAATGACGTCCATGATTTAAATGACGAGTGTAAGGGGCGGGAATTCACTTATATTAACCCCCATAATCGGTCACAACATTTCTGTCCTTGTCGACGGTGATGATGTTGGCAAACTCCCCGTATATGATACAGTTGACGGTTTCAGTGAGAACTCTGGTGAAGATCACTTCGATGCTCAGAGAGCCATGCCTCGTCAAATTCCAATGCGATGTCATGTGGGTGGACAGATTAGGTGTGAGATCAAAAGCCATGAGATGATATTCCTTAGGTAAGGCTTCCCGTGTAATGTCCCTACCTAAGTTAAAGAAATGAATAGCTGTTCCAGAAAACAGTGTGTGGTAGGACATTTCATTTCATTTCATTTATTTATCCATCACAATAACCCAGTGCCTATTTAATATACTGGGATGCTAGAACTCTAC
>CABFOV010000525.1:0-14173 GCA_902141375.1 Timema poppense
CAACCTGTAACTCGCATATCAAATCAGCCAAAACTTCCCCATCTTGTCAATGTAATTGTTGGCAAGTGGGGTGGTGTCGGCATTAGATGGACTAGTGCATGTCTTGCATGCTTGTAACGGTCACTGTCATGTATGGGATTTTTTTTCACACCCAGTGATGCTTGAATTACATTTAAATTATTATTACCAGGAGAATATTTTTTCAAACATTAAAAAGAATTTTACATATCTTCAATCAAAGGCAAGCAGTGCTTGCCTTGCTTGCCCTGACGCGACGCCCCTGGTTGGTGCACATGAATTTCGGAACAATTGAAATCCCATTCAACTCCTAGCCCCTAACCTAACTTAGCCTACATTTTCCACTCTGAACAAAGTCATTATGGATTTAAATTTTTACTACGAAGTTTGTGTATGAGTTGTTCCGCAGTTCGTGTGCATCCGTATTAGTTGCTCCATAATTCGTTTGCATCAAAGCGTATTGCATGAACGAGTAGTAAAACGTGGTTCTTAAAAAAATGTGTAGACTTTATTGAAAAAAAATTCAACTTTTAAAGCCTACAATATTCTATTCTTACAGATATAATATTAATATAATTATTTTATATATTTTAGCACCACCGGTTCGGGTTATAAGCACATGTACTAATTATTACGCTAGTGTATTCGGGATGAGGATGGTTGAATTTTAAATAGGTGTATCTGCATTTGCTTGGAGGCAGAGTGGACATACATTTTAGAAGAAAATAATATTAATACACTGAACCGAATTTCAAAACCAGACCTAGTTTCAAAACCCAATCTGCCAGTCTTCGTAAGTCAAGTCTATTGCGAGAGTGATGCCCTAGACTATAAGGCCACCGAAGCAGGTTACATTTTACAACTAAAATAACTTGTCAAAGTATCAAGAAACTAATTTTAATTTGTGACTTTTTTTTCAACGCAAATAAAAAAAAATTGTTCACATGATATTTCTTAAAGGTCAACCGCAATACAACTAATTTATTTAATGAATTATCTTTCTACCACAAAGAACTCTTTATTGCTGAATTCAATCTAGTATATTTGTAACGAATATTAACTTATCCTCCTGTTTGTTTGTGTGTTTGTGCGCGGAAGAAACATCATGTTGGAAAATATGTCAATGAAATAACGTTTATAGTTTGTTTATTTTCCCCGGCGATTACTCAGGGGATTCAAAAGGACTAAGCCTCTAATAGAATAAATACATTCCAATAGGATGTTTGTGTCTTTTGTTTGGTTGAAGCGGGAAAAGTTTTTTTTTTCCAATTGGCTCTAAGCTGATAGAATTTTAACAATGTTTCATTCTTTTTTTCAGGGGGAGGGGGGTATAAATACAGAACGTGTGTGTGTGTATAGGGCTGAGGGTTTGAGAATTCCAATAATGAACTTACATTTCCATCCGATTGAAAGTAATTGAATGTGGGTAGACAATTGATGTTGCGTCATTGTGCACACATTTGTGTATATATTTCTATCTACACTTCTGTGTTTCAAAATTTATTTTTATCCTCCAAATACATCAATTTTCACTCTAGTCAACACCCTTACGAATACAATATGACCCGAATTCAGTTTTTAAATCAATAATAATAAACTCTGGTTCAGCTTTGATTATTTTCATTTAAAAAAATGGGAATTTGGGTTATGGATTGACTTAATGTAACTTTCAAAAATGTACAATTAAAATTATCTTTGTGGTTCAAATAAAAGAAAAAACTAAATTTCATTTTAAATAAAAAATAGTAGATATTTTTGTCTCCTCGTTTACTAAAAAAACACATAATTATGTTAACGCTTTTTTTAAATTCGAGTAATAATAATAATAATAATTGTGGGGCACACACCAAACTAAGGGGACTCTCTTTATGCATGCCTAAATTGAAAGACAGAAAAAGATAAATTTGAAATTTGGTCCAATTTATACACCAACGCAATGGACACAATGGCAAAAAAAAATAAAAAAATAGGATAAACCTTATGTTGTCAAGGAATTTTATACAGATCATATTCAAGATTTCAAAAATCTGACAAAAACAAATGGGCAACCATTACACTGTTAAAGAATCTATTTAAAACTTTGTCTGAAATAACTTAGAAACCATACAAACAAGAAAAGAGTTACTAAACACTTTATTCTACAAAACGGACTATGCAAAAATAAATTACGGAAATTATCAACACAAGAAGGTGACAGTGAAGTCGCCCAAGTCTTGATGTTCTAGGACACGCCTACACAAAACCATTGTAACTGTCAGAAGCAATAGTAAAGGATCTCCTAGACTTGTGTTCATCAGGCATAATACCTTGATACCATCATCCCTTTTTCTATAACCTGTACACACAAAACGTTGGCGTAGGAAATAGTGCTCAAGATAGTAGTGAAGATGAATCAGAAAAAGCTTAAATTTACAATAATTTACCACACCATGTTGAAGTTATTGTTTTTATAAAACATGATCTTTAAAACTCTAGAGAGATTCTTAAAACATTTTTTAAATTATATTGCTTAAATAATAAAAATTAAAAGCTATGCAATTATTTTTTAGATTTGTCCTTTATAAAATATGTTGTTTTCTTTATTTAAATTGTATGTTAAATATTTAGTAATTTTAATAATCATTGTAATAGTTTTTCTTAGTAAAAATATATTTTTATTAAATGATATGTTATAGGCTATCAAATTCACAATAAAATAAAAACTTGCTCCACATACAAGTCTCATTTCCATAAAAATAATGTGTTTGTATAAAAATTATAAAAATAGTATTATATGTTGGGTTTCAAAAATTATTGGGTCATAGTAAGATAATAAAACATTTTTTTTTTTTTTTCGTTTTAGACAAAAATCAATAATATCCTTTAGGATCAATAAAGGTCATAACACTTTAATTTAAAATAAAGTTGGAGTAATAAGGCCGTATGTTTAAACAAAACACATAAATAAACGGTTCTATTACAATCAAATATATATTTATTCAATGAAATTGGCAGTTTTTAAAACTATAATTATTAATTTTGTAATCAATAACAATGACTGATTTTATATTAGTAAAATTAACTTTAAAACAATCGCCCTGAACAATTTAGTGTTTTTGACTTATGGCCCTTTTATTCTCAGTGTGAGATATATAATTATTCAATTTACTAACTAAAAATAACTAAATACATTTTTTAAATATGTTAATATATTTGAACATTATAGGAGAATCCTAATAATTAGGGTCCGGTTTTTGCCTATTTGCCTTTTCTTTCCCTTGAACGTAAAACATAGGCATTTGAGATATATATGCATTTCATGTTATCACGAGTAAAATATGTTAATTTTATAGTACCGATTCTGTTGGTTTTTGACTATTTTATAAATAAGTGCCTTAACGGGCCTATTTCGGCTTTGGCCTCTTTCTTTCATACGTTATAGTTTTTATGCTGAACGAGAGAGTCCAGTTTCTTAGAAATTCTAAGTGGCGGCATATTTGTATGGAGTAGGTTTGAAAATCGACATTAGTTAAATAGCTTCCAATGAGCGTAAATTGGGTGTAGTACAATGCGAAGAGCGGAAGACATCTTGGGAGGAAACATTATGCTGTTGTAGAAGAAAAGTTTAACTTCTTCGGAAACGGAAAATTTGAAATTTTGTCTCTTGAAGTAAAGTAGAGCTCGGCTTTTCAAATTATAAAAAAATATCATATCTGAAAATATTACCCATTTTAATACTTAAATAAATAGAAAATGATTTAATGATAAACAGTATGTGACCAGCTTCAGTGGTGGAATGGGCTAAGGCGTCAATCTCGCATGAAACTGAACTGTCGATGAAGGAAGATCGAGATTCTTATCTCGGTCCGGTGTACTTAAGGTGTTTAATACTAAATTGTTTTTTCACTCTCCCCCACGAAAATGCAGATAGATATACTTCCTCTAAATTCAACCTTCCTAGCTTTTAACATATTAGAGTAATTAGTACAAAAAATGCTTGAACGAGTGATACAATACGTTATGCATGGAAACACAGCAATGTGAATCGGCTATAGGTAATAAAATACTGGGTAGTAAAATCAATTTAACAATGCTTATTGTGTGATTTTCCCCCCCTTAAATGCAAATTCTAGTACCCATATCCTATATTTTTAATGACTATTTACATTACTATTTTAAACATTTTTGATAACTAAGAATCCGCTCCCTATTCATGAACATTGTCCATCTACTACACGCATAGGTTTGAAATTTTGAAAATTACCAACCCCTGTGGATTATATATTTTAATTAATTACAATCACTAAACTAAAAGCTTCTCTCTTAGGCAAAACTGGGTACCTTAGCTAGTATTAAATATAATTTTGTATTTTAAGTATAATAATCAAACTGTTTCAGAGAAACTTAAATTCATAAGTTCTAAAAAAGTGAAAATTCTATGACAAAGTTTTCTTAAATAATCCATGTATGAATATTAAAAAAAACACATTTAACCAATCGCGTGGAAACACAAATACCAAACAACATCATAAGTTTAACATAAACGTCTTCCCTGCAACCTGTTATAGTAAGCTCCAAGTATTATCAACCTAATTGTAATTGAAACCATTTCTTAACGGCCTAGCTAATCTCCATAAATGTGGGACCATCCCGTCTTGGTTCCTCAAATGACTCGATTAATAAACCCATGCTAAGCTATCTCCTAGTCCTGTGACGTCACATATTGTGTTAAAATGTGTTATAGATCCCGGAACACACGATGCAATTCGTTTTACCAAATTTAGTTATCCAATTTGATTGCACATAAGTTTTACCCAGTTATTATTCACTCGGTATGTATGGTACACCCTACTGTGATTGAACCCCAATCTCCCCATCTTAAGCAGTCTAGTTTAATAATAGAGTAATGCCTTAGACCACGAGTTAAAGAAATAATGAATATATTTTTTAAATATTCTTTACTATAAATTTTGGTCTAATTATTTCTAAAGGCTATTAATATATATACATAATTATTTTTATTGCTTTTTTCTCTGTTTTAACGGTCCAATACCATTGAATTTATGACGGACCCTACAATAAAATTATTCTATATTTGTTTCTATCGAGTATTTTGTAGTTATTAAATATTAAATAATTAAGTTTATTAACTAAGAGTCAAGCAAACGCATCTTTATATTCAAACTCAAACTCAAAAATTGAAAAATAAAAATGATCTATATAAGACAGTTTTTTTCTACTAGCTACAATCTATGGCTTATCATGGGTTGAGCAAAGCAAATCTTGTACATCTTGAGTGCTCTCTAAGTTTGTGCGAAGCTTCAAAATGGTGAAGTCAAAGGTATAATCCCCTCCGATTCGACTTGGACAATCACATTAACCTAACTCGAAATATTTTGAAGGGAGAAAAAAACGCCAATAAAATAATCACCATATCCCACTTAATATGGAATATATATATACATACAATCATTTTTAAAACAGCTACTAGCTAGACTTTTAACATCTTGCGATTAAACGACATATTTAGCATACGCATAAAATAAGTAGATAAGTAAAAGAAAATACATTGTATTGCATTGTATTATTTATACTATATTTAATATAGCTAGCATTATTTTGCTCAAAAGAAAAATATCTGCTGAGTTGTAGCACCATTAATTTAAGGTTATTGGTATGAAGCAAAGAAAATATAATATATAAAGAGTTTTAGTTGTGCCATCATGCTTGCTTGAAATCAATTGATAATGTACGTATTTAATAATTAATCATTGATAATCTATCTCTTTGGAATTATCTATTAACTATCTACAAGTTTATTTTGATACAGAAAATAAATAAAGATAAATAAATTCAGATATACAAACATTAAAGCATATAATATGGTTTATTGTTTTTATCAGCACTATTTTCTCTACCAAGATGCACTTTATGGATGATTTAAGTAAGTGGTCGAATGATATAAGGAGTCACTCTTGAAATAGACTGAACGACCGGTTACGGAGAGATCGGTGTTTAGATCCCGGACGGGTGTATTGAGGGTGCTTTTTTCCTGAACTGATTTGCCGTCTGACTAAACGAAAATGGGAATACAGTTCTTATAAATTCAACCATTCTCATTTTTAACACATTAGCGTGACAGCGGCAGATAAAATGACCTAACGTAAGAACAAATGAAAATAGATCTATTAACTCTCCTAGCTGTCGGATAAAGCTCTTCTTGTGAAAATTGGACTACACAAGAAATTTTTTTCGTGTATACAGAGTTGAATACTACGATATTAATAGTGTTTTCTAGCATTTAGTGTATATGCCAGAAGAGCGCGCACAAGAATATCTTCCGTTTCTAGGGAAACAATCTTCAGCTAATAAGAACTGCCGTCTACTTAATGGACGTGGTTTCTTCATCTTCAAAAGTGAGAAGGAAGTGCTTGCCAATTTGGAAAGGATTAGGAATTGTCTTGGAAAGGAATAAAGAAAAAGTTATAATTGATTGAGGAAACAAAAAAAAGTTTTATCATATTCAAGCATTAAAGTTTCACTTTTATTCAAAGATATAATGGGAGAAAAATGGTTTCATTAAAGCTTTTTTTAGAGCTTACATTAATATACGAAAATTAAAGTAGAGACTTTTATCAGATATGATTTTTTTTATTTTTTTATTTAATTTTACTATGTGTAGACTAAATTAAAGAAATTTTGTTACAAACTATCAGAAATGTAAATTTACAATTGGTCCTATAAGCCCATGCAAGCTAAATCACACACCCAAATGTTATGATGACAAATGCTAATCAGACTACTTTTTTTGTTTTGCTATAAAGTAAATATGAATACATTAACCATTATTAATTCATCCAAATTGAATTTTATTTTATTTCAAATGCTGAAATTTCAAACAATTGGTTTATTTTATTAAATAATTCAAATAATTGTATTTTTACTTTTATTTTTAGTTACCTAAAGCGAGAGGCGAGCAACATCTTAAACTTGATAATCAACCCATTAGTCTGAATATCCGAGGTTCAATTCACGACAGGACAGGATTTTCATTACTATGAAACTGATTTCACTATATTTCATAATCAAATTTAAGTACTAGGATCTACTTGTTACTTTTTAATCGAAGTAAAATTAATTTAGGATTAGATTTAAACCGACACTACAGCGTACTATACCTAAACGTGTTCCGCATCTTCCTACCCGTCCGGAATATCCACATATTTACACTAAAGGGGGGAAGTAATGAGGAAGGTAGAGGTTAAAAGAAGTGTGTCTGCATTTGTGGAGGAACAGTTGAAAATAATTTACTAAACAAAACACCTCAGTACAAACAGTTGGAGTTCGAACCCAAATTTCTTTGCCACCAGAAAACGAGACATTATGAGACTGATGAGTTTGTCAGAGTGCATACCAGTACTAATAAATAAACACTACAAAAATAAACTACCAACATCGGTGCTCACGTGAACAAAGGTGTCAAGTTCGTACAGTCTGGTTAATCAGTGACGAAAATTTTGGGTTTCTTATCCTGGCCCTGTGTAGTTAAGATTTTATATATAAATATATTAACTGTCTCCTACTTTTTCACCACTCAAATTCGGGTTCAATTCATCCAAAAATATTCCTTCCTCATCCCTAATCTATTGGTGTAATTAAATGCTGCTTTCATAGGTAGACTAACGTCAAGATTCTGAAATCATTCAATCCCCCATTCGACTTTATGTGCTAATTACGCTAATGGGTTAGGGACTAATAAGATTGGATTAAGAGTAAGCTCCCCTGTATTTGCGTGGAGAGAGAGAGAGAGAGTGGGAAACAATTTAGTAAAAATCAACCTCAGCACACTTTTCTGGGATCGAACCACGATATTCTTGTCATCGGTCATTTAGTCGATAACGCCTTAGACTGTGGGACAACCAAAGCGGGATACTTTTATTCGTATACTACTGTAGGTGGTTGGTTGACTCCCGAGACCACACTTTAAATCCCATTGAAACCAGAAGTTCAGGGCGAATAAGGGATTGTCTGACGCCCAAAAATCGAATATATTGATGGCTCATAACCTGATCGTTGGTTCGATGTGCTTCCTCGTCCGTCCATAGAAGCTCGCACTCAGCCCCTGAGCTGGTTAGTGCCACCCGCTCACATGTCACGTACTCGAGGAGACGTAGGTGCGTTGGCTTCCAATTATTTCCTTCCACACTGAATTTTTATGAGTGAGCGAGAAAGCGCAAACAAATTTAGCCAAAAATGTATTTAATATCGTAATTTCCAGGAACATATTGCTCTCCTCAATTGACATGGATCCACCCCGGTGGCCGCATGGTCTAAGGAGTATCTATCGCAATAGACTAGACCATCGATGACATGGAGACCACACAAATGTGGATACATTTCCTCTAAATTCAAAGTTCTTAATCCCTAGCCCATTAGCGTATTTAGTACATAAGCGTGTAATTCTTACTAATGGTAAAGACGTGTTGCGAAGATAAAGTGACACGGGATGGCTTTACTTCCCTTTCGAGGAAGGCTGTGCTACGGAATTTTATCGCTGGGCCTCAATCGGGGTTGAACTCATTAACTTTGGGATGTGAGGGGAGCACTCTACCCCAAAACCACCTAGTTTGACCATCGAAAATATACATGAAGATAATTCCGGGATCTGAAGGCGGAGACAGAGGACAGGGCGCATTGGCGGTCTAAGTTCACTGACAAAAGGAATGGGCCTGTAGCGACACAAAACACCTAATAATAATAATAATAATGATAATAATAATAATAATAATAATAATAATACACACCCAGGACATTCCCTACAATTTTTAATTAAAAAAATATTCAAAGAGAGAAATTTTTAGCTACACGATTTTCATTATTAAAAAAAATACTCGGTGAATGTGTCCAAAAATTGTTGGAACTCTAAACTCTTCAAAGAGGGTAAATTTTAATTATGTGTTAGAATTAGAATAGGAATATAATATACTCTCCCTATATTAGTTGAATTTTAAATTTATAATACCAGCTTCGGTGGCAACATGATCTAACGCGCTGCTTTTACAGTAGATTAGACTGTCGATGATGGGGAGATAGTGGTTCAAATCTTAGTCACGTGTACTGAGTTTTTTTTTTCAAACTGGTATTCCATTATTCCTCCATACAAATACATGTACCCTTAATCTAAATAAACCATTCCAAATCCTTAAAACAATTCGTAGAATTAATACATAAGCGCACAACAAGACGCGGTGCTAAAATAACGAAAGAAAGAATTCACACTTTTAAAATGTAGAGACTACAGTTGGGAGATTAGATTTCGAAATTGGCACGTGATGATTCAACGAGCCAGCCAATTTATTTTTTATATCTTTTAAAAGCATCAATATAGTTCTTTTTACGGTGTTTGTGATAACATTTGAAATAAAAAATCACACGCGTCGGTGGGAAAAGTGGTCATAGACCTCATTCTCATACTGTTTGATTTTCCTGTCGTTGACCAACTCTCCAACTATTGTGTGAGGCTTAAGGCGCTAGAATAGTAGAGCAGAAATTCATATTTGCCCAAAACCAAGCGATATTTGTGGTAGTTGGAGAACAAATGGGTAGGAGTACAATTTAAATGGCAATACAATTTCTGTTGTGACCCTCCTATTAAATTGCATTATTCAATTCACAAATATCCACTCTAAGCTCCTATACCAGATAGCTATTTTCCCTTGGTAATTAAGTATTAGTGATCAGATTAAATTGATGTTTGACTTTCCAAAGTGAAGAATTAAAAAATTTAAACTATATGTTAAATGGGTGTGGGTATATATATACATATATATATATATATATACCCACTCTTACAATCTGTTCGGGTTGTACGCCTATGTACTAATTTAATTACATTAATGGGTTAGGAATTAGGAAGACTTAATTTAGAGAAAATGTACTCGCATTTGCGTGGAGGAAAATTGGAAACCCATTTAGGAAAAAATCTTCAGTGCATCCGACCGGGATAGATTCTTTATCTCCCCTTCTTCGTTAGTCTAGTCCAACACGAGATTAGCACGCTAGACCACGTACGAATGCAGGTAAACGGTTATATTATGTTGTATAAATTGCAATGGAATTTATCTCATTACAAACGGCTATCACGGCACGGCACGACACGACACGACACGGTACACGAATGGAACGGCTTAAATGATCCCCCTAGAATTAATCCGGTTTGCCTCAAAAGGCCAGTACAGTAAGTCTGTGACCACGAGGAGGTACAGTTGTTTGTGAATTATAATCAATTATGTGACATATGAAAATACAAGAAAAATTGGTCTTATCTTTTTAAAAAATGTGTCTAATCTTTTAAGAGATATGGGAAAGAATATAGAATCACTCTCCTATTCTTAATTAGTTAATGCACCCAGAAACTATGTTGATTGCACCTTTTTCATGCTCTTCTTTCTCTGCATGAACTGCACCCACAATCATTAACTCCTCTTTGGATAAACGCTCCATTGAAACTGGGACTTGCAAGAAGTTTCTACAAACGTTTTGGCTGGTTCGATGCCATGTCATGATAGCTGTTCATAGTGGTTTAACTACGAGCCATCCGACCCCATGGTGTAGTGTTCAGATCACCTGGCTACAAACTTAGGCGTCTCGGTTCCAATTCCAGGCTGGTATCTAGGGTATTTTTCTCTAAAGGGGAATTATCCTAAAGATCACCAGGTTTTGGTAAATTAGGCTTAAGATAGGTTTAAAACTCCCATTTTACCACATCTTCATACTCGATATCACACCATCTCATTGCGGTTATGATGTAGACAACCCCCATGTGTGTAACCTGGGCAACGCTGTGTGTCATCAGTGACACATAGTCTACATATGGGCACGGAACTTGATGTCATGTCTCTCCCGGTCACTTATGCCATTATTAAAAAATACTACGTGCCGTGTCTTGCCGTGTTGGCTGTGCATCGTGGACTTCCTCCTTTATAAATCCATCCGACACACCATCCAGTTTCACACATTATTAAAGAACCGGGCGCGTCCCACACATACGTGAGCTACCGTGCCTACATTATTCCAGACACTACCAGCAATTCATATTCCGAACACAACACCTCATGTCATGGGACTACTAGAATCTCACTGCATCGAGTCTGAATAGGAATTTATGATATTATGGCATTCGATGTTTTGTCCTAACAAGTTTATGAAATATTATTAGATTTTAAAAAAATCTTCTAAGGTTCACCCGCAAAGGGATTGAATCTTGACCTATTGTTTTTTAGCACCGCTTCACTCTACCAGTTCAGGTTATCCACATATGTATTAGCTACGATATTTAAGTTAGGGATGAGGAAGGTTAAGTTATAAAGAAAGTGTATCTGCATTTGCGTGGAGGGAAATTAGAAAACAATTTAGTAAAAACCACCCTTGGTACACCTGACCAAGATTAGAAATCAGATCTCACTGTCATTGGCAGTCTTGTCTATTACGATGATGACGCTTTAGACCATGCGAACACCGAAGCAGGGAGCTTCTATTTATGTTGACGGGAGATGCAGGAACTAATTAATCCAATAGTAATAATTTTGTGCTCCACGTCTTTCCATAAGTCTGGGACAACTGAATATTTACACCATAGTGGAATGAGAGAGAACAATAGAATTGTATAGCTAATGTACCCGAATTGGCGTGGAGGGAGAGAGGGAAAAGCTTTAGTAAGTAGCTACTCGATACACTCAGTAGCGATTTTAATGCAAACCTCCCTGACAGACTAGAGAGAAAACTGGCACCTTCATCCACGTGATTCTTGGTGTTGGATCTTACTTGTATTAATTTCTCTCTGAAAAATCAAAATTATATTTTTACTTTCTATCGACACCTCTGAGAGAAAGAATTGTTATCGTAAGAAAATTTGAGCTCGAGATTTTGATAAATATCAACATTTCATTACCCCCTGAAACAAAAAAACAAAGTTGTTTTTGTAATGCCGTCTGTCTGTCTGTACTTCGGACTATAGCCGAAACTATTTTAAAAATTGGGCTAAAACTTGGTATTTGGTGTTTTCATAAGGTCCCTCCAAGGGTTTTTTTGAAATTAGATATCCAATCCTAAATTTAATTTAGTTTACTTAAGGGCAAAAAAGAAAAAAATGATTGTTTCGAAATTCGAATTATTAACGATTTTGATTTAATTTTAAATAGAGAAACTTTTTATTTTTCCCGCTGTTATTAAATACCCTACTTTTTAGAAATTGGCGACGGTAAATTATTATTTTATTAAAATAAAGTTTGCCTTGCAATAGCAAAACACATAAAAATAAATATATGTTTGTGTGTGTTTATTTGGTTGTTTTGTATAGGTTCGTGGTTTTTTTTGTGCTTGTTTGATTTGTTGGTTGCATATAAAGCTGGAATTTTAAATTTATAATTAGATTTTTAAATTTATTAAAAACTTAGTTGGAATAAATAAAATGAAGATAGTTTTTTCTTTCTGTCTGTCTGTCTGTCTGAAGCAAATAAAAAGGTACCTGGTGTACTTCTGCTGATTAATTATAGATTTCTTAAAAAAACATGTGTTATATTACATCTCGTTTTAAAATCCTATATGTATCAAATGTTTTAAATATTTCAAACATTTGAATATTTTTACTGAAAAATACAAACGTGGAAAAGAATATAATATGAAGAGGTTAGAGGATAAAGTTTTTGTTTCAAACTAAGAAAACCATTATAACTTATTCAAAAAGGTTTTAAGATGTAATAAATTATTAAAAAAGAGAGAATAAATTTAGAATCATGTTCACCGTAAATTGTATGGCATTTAAAAAAGTATCTTGGAACATTTATTATTAACGAGTTTAATGTGTCTCCATTCTGATTATTTTCGGATATTAAAAAGTATTTCCAACTAAGATGAGACTTCAACATTTTTATTTTGTACATGGAATTTAATGTTTTATTCGGGTCTATTTTTTATTTAGGTTTTAGAGTTATCATTGGCCTATACTCAATACTTTTTTAACTATTATTATTATTAGCACCGTGTCTTACTACACATTCGGGCTATACGCACTTACGCTAACGTGTAATGGTAGGGTGATCGTGAGAAGAAATGGAGGACCTACAGTTTAACGTGGAATCCGAACCACGGTGGAGGCCTGGCATTCCCTACATTCACAAGATGTCTTGTCAGAGGAGAAGGAAGGGTTTGGTAATCAGATAAATCTGTGCCGGGACCGAGGATTGAACCCCGGCCGCCAGCTTTTTTAACTAACCCACGAGTTAGCTTGACCTAAGAATAGACAATACCCAGTCCCCTAGACGTAAATTTCTCACTTAGTAAGGGGAAGATATAATTTTACAGAAGATACATTTCTATGCCATGTTGAGAATGGAACTCGGGAACCTTAGCTAAGTAGATGAACGTGCTACTGACTTCACTAAGGTGTCAGATTGATATAGCGATGCTACTCAACACAACCTACTATGCAATTACACCTGCGTGGTTTCAAGGAACATAGAGGTTGAGGTTCGAATCTTGGCTGGATTTATTGCTGATATTTCTTAATTTATAAATAATCAATGTTCTCTCCAATACATCCTACAGATTAGTATGAGTACACTTACTACCTTAAGCAACCCCTTGAACCCACTCTCATCACTGACCCTTAAAATAAGCCGTTAAATTACCCGTATGTTAAATCGTACTGATTAAAAAAGTAATCATTTTTGAAATATTTTTTTACTTCCTTTCATTCATTCGCTTAACTCTAAATATAGTTGATATTATTTTATATTTTAGCAACATGCATACATTAAATAAACCAAGTTTGGTTCATTTGTATATAAAGATTTATCCTGTAACCTTGTTACAACATGACACAAAAGAAGTTGTATCACTCACCTAGCCATCCCCAGTTGACTCGTTCCGACTCGTCTACAATAAACCCGAGTTGCATTCCACTACAAAATCCAAATTCAACTGAACCAGAGTTCGTGGCTCGCTGCTGGCCGTGTTGGAAGAGCCTCCCCTCCCCTTCAATCAAGTGAACAAGCAAACAATTGAACTTAGCTGTGCGCGCGCCGGCGGGTGTGTTCTAAAACTTCTATGGACTATATTTGTGCTTGTGACCGATGCTCGTGGACTATCGCGACTGTTCTGGAAACTCCCCCTTACC